>WEKX01022119.1:0-70942 GCA_013390025.1 Pitta sordida | reverse complement strand
GACTTATGAGGGTCCAAGCCACTCAGCAAGTCTCTGACTACCTCGTCTTGGATTACAAGGGGGTTATACTGCACCCCAACTCCTTCCATGACCCTGCTGGTCCCGTTGTCCTGCAGGCAGTCTGTCTTACTGTTAAAAATAGAGGCAAAGTATGTATTAAGTATTTCTGCCTTCTCCTCATCTTTGGTCACTATATTACCCTCTGCATCCAATAAGGAATGAAGGTTGTTGCAGCCTTTCTTTTTACTGTTGATGTACTTACAGAAACATTTCTTATTGCCCTTGACAGAAACAGCTAGGTTGAGTTCCATCTGAGCTTTTGCCTCTCTGGTTTTTCTCCTGCACAACTTAACAACTTCTGTCAACACACCCTGACTCACCTCCCTCTTTTTCCAAAGGCTGTACATCCTCCTTTTCTCCCCTAGTTCTTTCAGGAGCTTTTTGCTCATCCACACCAGCCTTCTGCCCCTCCGACTCATTTTTCAGCACATTGGGACCGCCTGCTCCTGTGCCTTCATGAGCTCGTTATTAAAGTATGTCCAGCCCTCCTGGACCCCTCTGCCATTAAGGGCTTTTTCCCATGGTACCCTCTCAATCAAGTTCCTAAACAGACCAAAATCAGCCCTCCGGAAATCGAGCATGGAGGTTTGGTTCATGCCCTTTCTTGTCACACTGCCAATTGAAAACTCTATGATCTCATGATCCCTGTATCCCAGATTTCCTCCAACCGCAGTATCACTGACTAACCCTTCCTTATTTGTAAACAATAGGTATTCAGTCATGTCTGTGTATCTGCAGCCCTTTGAAGCCTTCAAACTTGTTCATACCATGCAATGGAACAGATTTTAATAATGTTCCAAGAAGCAATACTCAGGAACCAGATGGAAAGCTGCCCCACATTTCTCAACTAAATAACCCATCCATTTTCATACAGCGAGATGACTGTTGTCGTATAGTACTAGCAGGAAAACTTTCTTTACAATACTGTTGTCATACCCATATAGGCAGGTGGTACCTGAAACATTACACTAACATGTAATTCTGTCCCTCACACTGCAAGCTCTGTGTAGTAAGGCTTGTCCCTTTTTATGTCAAAGTAGCAGCTAGTCAAATGGGGTCCTGAGCTGGGATGAGGGCTTTAGATACTCTTATAAAATAGTGTAGTAAAGACCAGGTTTTTGAAACTGAAAAATACATTAAACGTCCAACTGAATTTCCTCATTGTTCCCTATCCTTACAAATAAAATCTTGGCACAGCAGAAGTGTATCTGTTTTTCTGAAGTTTTTGTTTTAAAGTCTGGGGATTAAAGTATAAGCAGTGAAGGTTTGCATGACTACAAAGAACATCTTTGCTGTATGTTTTCAGATGAACTGTCCCCTGCCTGATTAAGTGTCAGCACTTTAGCTGACCTGCAAAATGCTGAAATTCATTTCAGCCCCAATATGTTTAATATTCATTTTCAGGCATAAGCCTGCAGATAAAATCAGTTTAAAATCTGCAAGTGAACAGGGCAGAGAGATTTCAGGGCAGTCTACCTGTCTGGACATTAGCAGAGGAAAAGCCCTTTGAAGTCACAGACAGCCAATAAAAATGCAGCTGGCATTCAAACCTTAAATGACTCCAGCACTGAGCTATTACGTTCCTGATGCTTAAGTGAAGGCCAAAAATTTTCAGAAACCACCTCTGAATTCTGGTTCAGAGTCACCTTGTGTACCCTACAGTGTGACCGAATCCCATCACCCTCATTTCCTTGTCAATAAAAACAAATTCTGGAAAGCTCTGTGCTGCTATCATGCCAAGGGATGAGGATGGCAAGACCCTGCAGTGGTTCATTGTTCCCTCTCTGCAGGGCATAACACCAGGTGAATTACTCCAGAAGATCTGTTTGTCCCAAGGCTGGGTAGTCACCCAGGAAAACTTGGTGAAAACTGTGTTGATGTCTCAGAAGTGGGAATGTGGATTTAACAGGCTGATACTACTGAGTACTTAGGAAACACAGAACCACAGAACCATTTATGTTGGAAAAGACCTCGAAGATCACCAAGTCCAGCCATTAACCCAGCGCTGCTAAGTACACTACTCAACTGTGTCTCCAAGTGCCACATCGACACATCTTTTGTTTTCTTTTGCATTTGTGAATTGCCTGATTATTCCCTTTCTGCAGGGTGGCTCTGTGCAAACAACTTGGCACAAAAAGTCAGGAAGGAGCTGAGCTCCATTTCCCTTGGCCTGCAGTGGGAACTGGATGAGTTCACAGGTTCACAGATTCCCCTGAGTTGGAAGGGACCCAGAGGATCATCTAGTCCAACTCCCAAACAGCCTCCCATCAACTAGGCCATGTCACTGAGGTCCTCATCGAGTCTTCTCTTAAACACCTCCAGGGATGGCAACTCCCCCACCTCCCTGGGCAGACCATTCCACTGAGAGATCACTCTCTCTGTGAAAAACCGCTTCCTAACATCCTCCCCTGGCGTAGCTTAAGGCCATGTCCCCTTGTTCTGGTGTCAGCCTGAGAACAGAGATTCACACCGACCTGGCTGCACCCCCCCTCAGGTAGTTGTACACAACAATCAGGTCTCCTCTGAGCCTCCTCTTCTCCAGGCTGAACGACCCCAGTTCCCATAGCTGCTCCCCATAGGGCTTGTCCTCCAGTCCTTTCACCATCCTTGTTGCCCTTCTCTGGTCCCTCTCAAGCAGCTCAACATCCTTCTTAACTGGGGCACCCAGAACTGCTGGTGTGCTCTGTCTCTGCTTTGACCCCTTGACGGATGCAAATTCTTTCTAGGGCTTTGCACAGCCTCCAGGACAATGATACATGGGTTTCTGACTGTCAGGGGTTTCTTACTGGTACAATTCAAATAAAATTTAGAGCAGCCCTCCAGCTTTCTGAATTATCCATGTTTATTGGTTTTACAACAAGAAAAATAATTAAGATAGCCTCATTAGATGCCCTTAAAAACTGAGTTAATTTTGCCTTTCCATATTATGGAATGTGATGTGTGTGTCCTGATCCTGGATGGACTTTAAATACTGTTTTTCTCATTTATAGAGATATTTCAGGGAATCTTGAGTATCCTTTTTTTTCCTGAGATCAGGTTTAAGGGTGAAAGGTAGGAGGCACTAGGCAAGTGTGGGGACATAAAGCCATTCTTTTGCAGTGACAGGATCATGATATGGAAATGGTTGACAACCACTACAATTGGATTTTACAGGGAAATTCGAATTATCACGCTAAAAAAGAACCCATTTTTACATTCACAAGTCCTAAAATAGCTTGCCATGGATGTAAGCTCTGAGCATTGCCTGTGCTTGGCCTCAGGTTAAGCTAATTTGGAGGAATGATAGATAGAATTTTATTGCTGACATTTGGTTTGTTTGGATTTTTTTTCTAATGACAGCTGTTAGCAGCTGCTTGGTGTTTTGGATGGTTAGAAATAGCCTGAGCACTGCTAGACCAGTGAGCAAAGTTCAGGTAAAGTAGTAGTCGAATATGGATGGGGCTTCACCATTTTCTCTCTGAGTAAGACCATATGCATGTAAGCAAGGAGTCAGTTTACTTGAGCAATCCTGTCTAGTGAAAGGTGTCCCTGCCCATGCCAGGGGGTTTGGAATGAGATGATCTCTAAGATCCATTCCAACCTAAACCATTCTATGATTCTATGATTTCTCAATAATTTATGCTTTTATCCAACTATGGAGCACATAATAAAAACTCCTCCTTAAAAACGTTTGCAGATGTTCTCCTCTGGCGTTTTTTAATTGCATGTGTAAACTTCCAGTGTTTCCCATATAGTTGAGAGTCTTGTCTTTGAGAAAGAAAGTAATTCTAAATGTTGTAGCTACTTCTGCGCCTTCAGCTTAGAACAGCAATCTTGTTCTGAGGGGAAAAGTATCTTCACACTGATTTAAAACCTGAAATGATCAGATTCTAGTTTTGAGTAGAATAAGGAAAGAGTAGAAGAAAAATTAAGCATTGCTAATTACAAATAGTATACTTTGGTAGTCTGGTAAAAACTTGCTGTTCTAAATAAATGCAACATTGGATTAGGAGTGTAGAAAAGCATACATGTTCAAATCTTAAACACATCATAATTTTAAGTGTCCACAAGTGTTTAAAAAGTGTTGGTAGGAATGAGCACATATATCCATTCACTAGTTAAATATCATAACCTGTTTCTTTTCTAAACACATGCGCAAGGGAACAGAACACATTTAAGATGTTAAACACATTGACATGTTTACAATGTGTTGCAAGAAAGTGTTTAACTTCTTGCGCTGCAAAGTTAAACACTTTGGAATTAGAGGGTTTTCTAATTCTGCATTTATTCGATGTGACTGTCACTTACTGACACTTATTGAATAAAGTTTGAATGGATTTAGAGAAGATTAAAAATTGAATTGTAAAGGGAGGAACACTATCTTTGGAACCATAAGGGAAAAATATGTGAGACAATTGTTTATAGTGTTCTGTAGTTTATGCATATATCCCAGTGAGCAAATAATTAAAAAAAAAATTGGTCCCAGATTTGTCCTGTATCTAGTTCATGTAAATACTAGTACTGATCATTAGTTCAAATTAGAGGTCAAATTAGAATTAATTTACAAGGTGAATTAAAAATAAGTCTTAAAAATTAAAAACAACTTTGAAGTCAAATGCTATTTCATTGGCCTCCCAGATCACAAAATTAACCCTAGGATTTCTGGATCAGCAGAGCTGGCACAGCAGTACAGCAAGAGCAGGGTGGGGAGGTAACACTGCTAACTCTTCAGATGGGATTTTTTAAAGTGTGCTGTCTTGGCCTATTTTTCTGTTTTGTTGTTCTAGATAAGAGCCTTCATGTAGTTTAATTGACAGTTACCAGAGTATCAAAGATATGCTTAGTACTTTTAACTGCTGTTTTAATGAGAAGCCCATTTGGTGAAGAAGAAGTGCTCTCCCCTTTCTGGCGCAAGCTTCTTGGAGTTCAGTATGATGCTGTGCAGGAGCTGAAGCTGTAGATAGGTGACTTGTCAGACCTCAGACACAGAGTGTTTCAGCCAGGTTGCAGGGCACTGTGTGGTTACCTGCACTGACTCCAGATGTAAACTGAACCAAATACCTGAGTGAAAGCATGGAGCTCTTTAAAACTGTCAGAAATGGAAACTCTCCAGAAATGTAGAGAGTGGCCGAAGGCAGGTTAAACAGCACTTTCCTGGAGCTTTAGGCAACATGTGCCCTGGTAAGTGAAAGCAATTAGAAAACAGCCTTAGTGCTGACATTCTTTCTCATCTTTTTCATAGGTTTAAATTAGCTTGGGCTAACTATTGCTCTGTATAGCATACATTTGGGAAGTACTGCATTCCACAATAAACCTCCTCCCAGCCATATGAATGATGTATTTCAAACGCAGATTATGAAAACAAAAGTGAAAAATTAGTGTAACTGATCTAAGGTTAAGAGCTACATTTGGGGAGTTAAGGCTACATTTAAATTGAGTGATGGATACTCTCATATGAAGGATCCATCCAGCCATAATACCTGATTTTCATCCTACAGATGTGGCATGTATTCTTGGTAAGACACAAGGTAACTGCAGATGTATTAGAAAAAGTCAGAATTCTAAAGGCATACCTGAGGTCAAAAGCCATGGGTTCTGAAGGCACGAGAAAGCAATGGATATCACTCACACGGTGAGTGGTTGATGACATAACTCTTACAATACCAAAGGAGCTCTTCATAGGAGCAACATGCAGTGTGGAACAATAAAAAAGGACTTTTGCCTGAGAGTAAATGAACATTCTCTGTTGAATACAAGCACACGAGGCAAGATCCTGTTTGTGTAATACCAAAAAAAAAAGCAACGTGACTTCTGGTTAAGAGGAAAACCAGTCTCATATGGCAGTCTTCAGAAAACAAAAACTAGCAACAAATAACAATCTTGAAAACCTCAGAGGGTTGGACTTACAAATTTCAAGTGCAATGACACTTTTTAGCAGACTGTGCCAGATAGCACATTACTAAACCTTAGAGCCTGAAGATAGGAGTTTAGATTAAAGGCTCTAAGATAATTATTCTTAAGGTGTTAAAGGAAAATGTTTAGGAAAACACATATGAAGGTCATTTAGGGATTGGAAAACCTCAGAGAAAGGCCCGAAATGCTTTTTACTGGCCTCAAATAACTGTCATTTTGAGGAAGTTGTTGGTGCCAGAAATACAAACCAAGTGAAGTGGCCTGTGTTGATGGTATAGGAAAAACTGGCTCCTGAAGCAAAGTAGGTGGGTTTGTTTGCCTTGGCTAAGTGAAGCTATGTATTTTTCTAGAATATAATTCTGATTTTTATGTGATGGCTTTACTACAAGGTGTGTCTGAGCTGAAGGCTGTGCACATTGATTGTGTTTACGTTAGATATAGCATGATCCGACTGAGCCATGGTTTAATCATTATCAAAGTCTAACAACCATTCCACACTATTTCCAGTCTCCAGGCTGGTACAAGTAGGTGCTAATACAATAAAGCATCTACTGAAAAGGATTGTAGGATCAGATTCCAGTAGATATTTAGCACAATAGAAGGGCAGAATGTGTTAGTGAAGGATGCGACTGTCTCTACTGGCATAAGACTGCATGAAGCATCAGAAACAAGTGGTAGTGTCACCAGATGTTTGCTGAGTGTATAGAGAGTCAATATGACAAAGCAAAGTCTTGGGATTCAAGACCCCTGAATCTACATGTCTTTTTTTAAAAGAGATACCCATTATATGTAGTATTTTATGTTCACCACAGAGACAGTAGGCAGTGGTGTTGCTTTAGGTTGACACATCCAGTAGCAGGGAATAGGCGCAGATGCTTGCCAGCATTGAGAAGGAGGAAAGCAAGGCCAAGTGTAGCAGGATCAGGCAGCCTCACTCAGGCCACCTGATGCATCTCAATTTTACAGGAAAATGGGGTATTTGTTTGTTGGGTATGTTGTGAGTTTGTCCTGTGCTCGACAACAGTAATTCAAATATGGGATGGGGAAAGCCTCTCTCAGACTCCTGGACTCACACCATTTTCTGAACAGCCCAACATTTATGTCTTGGAGAAAGCAGTGAAAACAGGAACCTCACACTTACCTGGTATAGCCTGCTGCTTCTTGCAGCTTGCGACTTTCAAATGCGTTTCCTGATGTCTTCTTCTTCGCGAGGTCTTTCTACAGAGGGCAGATCATTATTGATTGCTATTCTACTGAGTCTCAGGCCATTGAGCACTGTGGTTTTAGGTCAGCTCGTTATTTGACTACAGAGTCCTGTGGTTAATGCCAGTGCCCAGATAGTCCTACTCTCTCTGGAGACATATATCTGATCTGTCTAATATTTTCTTAATCAAGAGAAACTCTGAGACAGTGTTGGTCAGGCTTCATCAATTTGTCCTTCAAGAGATTGTTTGCCTTGGGTTTGTGAGAGGATGCTGAAACCTTTCCCTAGCTAGTTGGCAGCTGGAAGTCATTATGACATGCAGTCAAAGGGTCTGGTAGCACCAGAAATCCTATGTTTTTCCTTCAGAGTCCTTTCAGGTACTTTTGCTGGCACAGAATTGACAACAGGTGCAAATCAATGTAAAGAAACAGGGGAAATTTCTGGTTTAGTGGAGATTTTCTTACAGAAAATGTGCCAGTGACACTACTAATCAAGATGTTACTTTCATCTCATGCACTATTTGCTTGTATAATGATTTTGAAGAAAATTTTAGCATCTAAACATATGGGTATAAGTATGGGAAGCAAAGAGGTTACGTGTATCAATACAGAATGACATGGATGACGTTTAAAGCCAGTGAGGATGACAGACTTACCAGATGCCAGCAGGATCAGTTTCTGAGGAAGCAAGAGAGTTGTGATTTTTTTGTCTCAGCAAAATTAGAAAAATGGTAAAAATGGAAGCACTTTTGTTACAGGATTACAAGAGTTATTAATTTTCCCAGTTTCATGATTTTTCTGAAGGTGCAAGTGATCTGTCCATGGAGGGGAATAGAAAAGAGTATGGCAAATCAGAGTGAATTCCTTAGAGGAATATGAAGAGTCAGCTATAAAATTGTATTTCCCCTCAAGACCATAAGGTTAGATCTACAGGAGGTTATAAGATAGTCCCGGATCATCTACACAGTGCAATGGCTGAGGAGTGGAATGACGTTCCTGAAAGTCTTAACCTAGGAGATAAAATCCGGTTGCAACCAAACTAGAAGTGCATGGACAATGAGAACCAACGTGCCTAAAGAGTATGCAAATGAAACTTACTTTTACATAGAGAACTTTTAATACTCAGAGAATGTTTCTCCATTTGTATTTCGTGTTTGGTGTATTTCTGAGCACAGAATGGCACCTTCCAATCATTGCTCATTCACAAGGTGTTAGAGAGAAGTAGAAAAGGACAAAGCAGGATATGAAGGTGAGACATAGGAAGCCTGAACTCACTTCCTTGCTCTGTTTGAGGCATCCTATCATGTGTGGGCAAGTAACACTGCCTTCCTCCTGCCTTCCTGCCTGCCTAACCCTGCCTTCCTTCTTGCAGGATGGAAATAACGCTGCTACATTGCCTCCAGAGGAGCATTGTGAGAAGGAATCTTTAATGACTATGAAGTGTTTTGAATATACTATGACTGAGAAAAGGTAAAAAAAACATCTATGGAAGCCATTTCTATTGCCTCTCTCCAGTCCTGACTTAGTGACATTAGAAGCCAATTTCCATGCACAAAATAAGAAGTCTTCTGACTCTGGTAGCTGTGTGTGGAAGGCAATAGGTGGAAGTTTCAGTGTCTCCTTCATTCTGTGGCGTCTGCAGAGACCCTGTCTTGTCTTTGGGGGCTGTCCTCTGAGATTGGTTACCATTTGCTCTCTCAAAATTTAGGACTAGTGCCTTCTCGATGGTTGCAAGTTGTTTGCTCTTTCCTTCACTGTGTCTTTTATTCTTTTTGTGTTCCATTTCTGTTTTCCTAGTGCCATGTCTTTTTAGGCTTTTAATTTTTTTCATGCGTCTGACATCATGTTTTTTCACATAGTTGCTGATCCCTTTCCACGTGTTGCTTGTGAAAGGGACAGAGCTTGTTCATGCTCTGGTTGTCACTTGCTGCCTTGAGCAACAGCTGTGCTGCAGTGCTGTACCACAGCACAGCCCTCCTTAGTGCTAAGTGCTGGCTCTCCTCACTCGTGTATGTGCAGACAAGCACAGTTTCCAGAAACATATGCAACACGTGAGTCTAGAGATTCACATGTGTGAGTTGCACTTCTGTGCCAGAGACACTGTTTTAGCAGCAATGCTACTCCAGTGGTAGAGTACGTGGCTGTGATGAGGAAATTCTGGTTCAGAAAAACTTTCTGGTGTGCCAGGGAGGAGGTTTAAATTAAGGTGAATTCATAGATGCCATTCATTGCCATCACAGCTGTGTGCAGATGAAGCTGTATTATGAGACCCCAGAGCATAGAGGTTAGATAGCCACCTTCACTTTTGTCACTTCCTTGGTCACTTTCTACCCATACACATTATTTGGGCATTTTTTGGCTTTAAACCATTTTTGTTCCTCTCTGGACTAAGTGCTTTTCCACTCCATTTATGTCACAGCAGGACACTTCATAATCTGAAGTTACATATTTTTCTCTGCTACACCAGTGGTGTGGGTGTCACTTACACTCATCCAACAATTTACAGCAATTCTCTTATTGGCATGGGCTTAGCCCCCAGCTAATAATCTCATCTGATTCAAGCACAATTCCGAAGCATTTGCATGGAGATCAGGAAACCAACAATGGGTCATTATCTCAGTAACCTGTTAGTGTGAATGTAATGCCATGTAACATATAAGAAAATTGTGTGATGTGTTTTAACAGAGTAAAAGACATATTGTATACAAAATACTCTCAGCATAAATTCCTTTTCAACTGCTCATTTCACTCTTACACAGCCTTGAGTAACTTGATCTTCTTAATTGCTGTATTTACAGTAGAAATTTGACACTGGACTGATTGCAAATGTATTTCTAATGGATTTTCCCCAGAGATGTTTCAATAAAGTATGGTGAGTACCTTTTCATTGCTTTTTGTATTATGTACTTGTAAAAGTGTTTTCCTTAGAACATTTTAAACAAATTATCATTTGTTTGCCTTTTTTTTTTCCCTTTTATTTCCTTGGTGGACTTTGTGTTCTTTGGAATTTGTGTAATAATAATGGTATAAGGAGTTTGTTCCAGGAGACTCCTGTTGTTTTGAAAAAATGATCCTAAATTTAAGCTTCCATAGTAAATGTGACCTTCAGCTCAGGACATCTTTATGCTGACAGTCAATCAGCGTGAATAAATAGGTAAAATAAAATTAATTAAGAAAAGAGGTCTGGGGAAAAAAGGATATCTGCAATTTTGAAATTCATTATGCCACAAAACCCCTAAAGTGTGGGAGACCTGGGTTCAATTCCCACCAGGGAGACAGTGTTAAGAGTTTGACTCGATGATCCTTGGGGGTCCCTTCCAACTCAGAATATTCTGTGATTCTGTGAATCAAAAGTTTCGCAGAGAAAGCCTCATAAAGTCTCTGGGTGTTAATGCCAGTAATGCCTGTCCATGTTAGAAGGTGCACTGTTTCCGCTGGTAGCTGTGATAGAGCCCCGGTCTAAGTTGGGAGCCTGGTGGAAATTTGTGCAAAGCATAATTCTAGGAAGATTTTGCTTGGAGATATTGACATATTAGAGAANTTTGCTTGGAGATTTTGACATATTAGAGAACTCATAAAAAAAAAAAAAAAGACGGGCTGAGAATCTATTAAAAACATAGTAACAGTCAGTGGTAGTGGGATGAGATTTGAACCTCTAGGAAGAAGGAAAGTATCCAAGGGACCAGTAAGGGAAATCGTTGCAGACCCTCTTGGAAAATAAAAAGAACCGAAATATCAAAAGGAAAGCCATAGGAAATCTTGCAAATCAAAGAGTAGGGAAATAGAAGGCTGTGAATCTTGGATGGAAAGAGTCATGACTTCTGAAGGGACAAGAGAGAGGTCAGTGGGAAGGACTTTAACTCCATTTAGAGATGTGCTGGGGGACCTAAAGATGAGGAATTGCATCATGAAGACACCATTCTTCCCACTTTGAGGATAAGGGGATGAGTTTGTCCCCATCAACCTGAGTGGAAAATTGTCCACTGCTGGAAGCTCTGGGGGAGCCTTGTGGTCTGACACTGACACCATACAGGTGGAAGGTGACTGTTAGTACCAGAAGCAGCAAGGCACTTGGGTAACCTCTAACTGTTATATACTAAGCCTATGTGAGGCCAAATTCAGCTCTCAGTTTGCCTAGTAAAACTGGAAATTTACCACTTTCCCCAGCAAAATTTCCATTGGCTTACATGAGCAACTTAGCCATGTCACTGAGGCTGGAGTTTGGCTCTGGTACCAGAAGCAAAGGGCTCATATTGAACTGTCAACACAGAGAAATTAATTTAGTTGAGTTGCATACAGCTTCCAAAGAGGATGTAAGAGAGAGGAAGAACTAAATATTACTTAATATATCTGGCTATGGATAAGAAGGTGTTTTTCTGTAACACTTTTTTTCAGAGTGTTTTTACTGATATATGTGTAAATCTTGCTATCTGTATTTATTTGTTCTTTATTATTTCTCCTGGAAAGATTCCTCAACCTGTTTTTATTTAAAACCCTATTATATTTCTAATCTTCTGTCTTTTTAATAAAATCTTAGTCATCATCATTCATGTCAATCCCAAAGAAGTCTTAACTGAGACAGTATTGTGAGGTTGAACATTGTGAGACTTGAGACAAATAAAAATCATTGTTTGGACACATTTCACCATTAAAAATGTTATTGTTACTAATGTAGTTATTAAAATATTAAAATTAATAAATCCTCTTAATTTTACAATATAAAACTGAGTAGAATCCAACATACATTTCTTGAAACAATTATCTCTTTTTCTCCAGTATAATTCAGAGAAGTATGTCCTGTGAAGCACTTATACTTTACATCACCATTCAGAGTTTTTGGAGAAGAGAATGGCACTTCAACATTAAGCATAATTACACATCAATCATAAAATAAGTGTCTTCCATGAAATAGAACCATCCTGTAATAAAAGCTTCTTCAAATTTTTTAAGACAGCTAGAGGGATTCCTGTAATGGGATGATGAGATGAAACCCACAGGTCAATTCTCTGCATGGACGATGTTTCCCTAACTTCCAATTTTTTTTTAACTGGTTTCAAATACAAAAGCCCAACCTTAAAGATTGTAAGGTGTTTGCTGGAAATATGCAGAGCACTTTCAGTCTGCTCTGGGCTCAGCTGCTTACAAGCTCAGACTTGGTACTGTGCAGTAGATGGCTATTTCAATAACAAAAAACTCATGTAAAAACTGCACTGAGATACTATTCAACAGTAACAATGTTTTAAAACCTCCTTTGCATGTCCACAAATCAAAACTATTAACCTCTTAGTAAAACTTAAAAGACCATATATATATTAGCCCTTGGATTTTATAAATTCTAGTATTAATTTTAGCAAAATTAATGAAAATAATTCTGGGATAGTGGAAGAAAATGTTAGAATTTTAGCTTAAGTGAAAAGGAAGTGAATTTTTTTCATAAAAATAAAGGTTTCTGTCTGCTTGAGATCTAATTTAGTGTTGTTTTCACTACAATTTTTACTGGAACCCCATTAAGAAATCCACTCATTGCCTTTGATTTAGGACAGGCAAACAAACACCAGCAGAAAGCTTTTACCTTACTTCAATAATTTAAATGAAAAAATAAAGGTTCTCTGAACAGGGTGAAATTACCAGGGTCCAGGATTTTACCCTCTTTTCCCCTTCTTTCTGCTAGGGTTTGTGATCATATTTTCTGTTTTCTCCAATCTTAGATTAATGGATCATTTTGGCTCACCAAGGACTGTATGCTGGGTATTTCATTTCCTGCTGACCATGTCATCTGGTGTGTTTGTGCAGTCCTGCTGTGGCTTGATGACATGCTGGGTAAACAAACTTTTTTCTCATTTTCTTTCTGCACTCTCCTTGTCTTTGGATAGTCCCTTTAACTTGAATGGAGCCCTATAATGGATCTATGGGAACTAGGTTTGTGTTACCACTCTGGGATGTGCTCTTGGTCGCTGTACGGGTATTAGATGGTGAGTTGGACTAGATGATCCTTGTGGGTCCCTTCCAACTCATAATATTCTGTGATTCTGTGATATACATACTGTTGTAAAACTTGGTACGGGATTATAATGTTGTCATAGGAAATGTGTCTTGCGCTTGCAATATTATCTTTTCCACCCATATTTGTAAGAAGTTCAGCAGGCAACTAAATGGTTCATGACAGTGGATCTCGTTCATGATCATCTTCTCTCTGAGAATCTGTAATAGCTTGCTGGTAAGTTTAGGAGAAATTAGCTTCTGAACACGAGATGGAACCAAACTCTAAAACCATGAGTGGAAAACTCTTTGG
The DNA here is from genome assembly GCA_013390025.1 of Pitta sordida. Lineage (NCBI taxonomy): Eukaryota > Metazoa > Chordata > Aves > Passeriformes > Pittidae > Pitta > Pitta sordida. Next base: position 57,495 of record WEKX01022119.1, on the reverse strand, counting down.
ACTGTTGCCATTTTTGAAAGGAAGAATATGGGTCAGTGTTCATGCTTCAGGATAGATTGGATAGATACTGTGTGCTAGGAGGAAGCATGCTTATAAAGGATTTTCCATAGTTATAAGCTAAGCATAAAAAATAAAGTTATTCTACCCTACAGCATTGTAAATTCAGCTGCTTGAAGAAATCCTAAACCAGTGACACTGGTCATGCAAGTTGCCTTGTCATGTTCTGTATTTTGAAATGATTTAAAAAATGCCAAAGAAGGAGAGATTGTCAGGTTATTTAGAGTAAAGTCGTTATTTAGCAAACTTTTCTCCTTGCTCCAGAGGCTCCTTCCTGTCCCTGAGTTAATAATGTTTTTAAGTTCAAGAAACTGATTGTGACAGATGGCTCCCATGTACAGTGGTGCATGTGTGCATGTGGATGCATGTGCATACATATGCTTGTGGACCTCTGAAGCATACAAGGAAATGTGATTTTTGCATTGCATGCTTTGCTTGGGTAAGAAATAGAAAACCAAGCTGGTATCAGTTGAGCATTATTTTTACGGCTATATCATATCACCAGTGAATGCGATTAACAGGGAAGGTGTTAGTTCAGGAACTTGAAGGCTATAAATTTTCTGTGCAGCGAAGAGAGTATAAGGACCAGAAAGCAGAGCTGTCCTGCACTAACTCACTGTTTGTTTTAACTTTCTTTAGGGACTTGGGAGAACCTGACAAATCTCTTTCATTTCAAGCTACGCCAGGTGTGCTGTTGTGCTGAGTCTGTTGGTAGAGGTAGGTTTTGTAGAGCCTGGAAACAACTAGCAAGGAAGGGAGTAAATGTCATGCTAAAAGACTGTTGCATGGGGCTGTCTGCTAGATTGTTAAAGAGTTCAGTCACGGCTGGACGAGTGAATCAGATTTTGTGACTTTAACTGGGAAGCAAGGTATTCACCCTCCAGTTCCCCCAGTTCCTCAGTGATGGTGGGACTTCCTGTTTTGAGCCCAACAGTGAAATGAGAGGACAGAAATAAGCATTTGAATGACGCTCTCAGTGCGTCTCTTGGGGCTGGTCCTGTGAAAGGCTAAGGGTTAGACTCAATGATCCTTGTCGGTCCTTTCCATCTCAGCATACTCTGTGATTCTGTGACACGCAGCCAGAAATCCTGTGTTTTGCAGCAATATATAAATATTGCTTGTAATAAATTGTTATTTATGTATCTATAATTAACATGCAATGTACCTTTGTTAATGTAATTTCAGGATATAAAATCTGTTCCCGAGATGTGTACGTATTACCCTTTTAATTCGTGTAAAGCGGGTGTCTGAGCTTAAGTCCACAGAAGTCCCAGAAGACACTTTACATCATCAGTATCTATACAGATCTGAATTTTCAGATTATTTATGATGTTTTCTTTATTGAATACTATTCCTCATATTGCTCACTATACCAAGTCTTTGGCTGAGTTTGATTTCTTTTAAAGGGTGTTTATGTTTTATAGATGCGATTTTCTTTCATTAACATTTTAGCAATTTTGGTAATGTTGCTGTGAAAGACAGAGAAGAAATAGTCCCAGCAAGCTCTGTCAATCCTGTGCAGATTGATTTATGTTCCTTGTCCAGGCCTACCAAATACATATGTGGATTATCTCAGTCAGAAGAAGAAAACAACACATCTACTGCATATGCTAAATTTTTTGACACTAACGGGAGTTACTTTCTGCTCATATTTACTGTTATTGTCTTATCGAAATATTTTTACCATATTTGGTAGGAATATTTTCTGAGTTAGATGTGTATCTATAATTACGTGTATATATAATTACATTTTTATTTATTTTACATATTAATGTTATGTACATATTAATTACATATTGATTTAAAGCTTTAAAACCCCCTGTCCTTCATGAAATAAAACCTATAGTAGTTTTTTCCAAAATACTTCCTTCATGAGTCTTGAAAAAATTACTTACTGCACAAATTTTTTCTCTTAAAAATACCTCTCTGACTTCATTCTGACAGTAACATCCTCTAGCATGAACCAGGCTTCTTCAGGAAGGAAAGGAGTGGTTTTGGGGATAAAAATGCTTCCTGGAAAAAGCTAATCAGTATAAAAGGGAAATGGTCAGCATCATTTGCATAAATTTTGAGGGAAAACTGAAGTAATCCAAACATGTAAGATATTTTTCAGCAACAGAAAAGCACATTATTTTCCTTATCCAGGTACACTGCACTTTGTGCCTCGAGAGGCTGCTTTGGGAGCGAGGCGGTTGCTCACCAACTCTGTGAGGGTTGGTGAGCAACACACTGTAAGGGTGGTTCTGGTTCCTGCCAAACCTGTAAGCAAATCTGTGCTTTAAGAAAGTGCTTCAAAATATGTATTTTAGAAATCTGAAGGGTGTAGCCAGTGTTTTCTCTGAGTGCTCCTGGGTTTGTGTCCAAAATGCCTTGCTATTTGATTCTGCTGCTCTGATTGTGGTTTAGTTTTTATTGTCTAATCCTACTGTTTTCAAAAAGGAACTGAAAATTACTCAAAGACATGTTTTTGAAGGCACACCATAATCATGCAATTCTGGTTTCTATCACACCCTTGAAGAGACATTTTCTGATCTCACTTCCACCCTGGCAGGCAGGAAGGGTTTGCTGTGGCTTTTTTAAGCTGAAGCAGAGGGACCAGGAGGGAGATGGACACTGCAACTGTTTGTTATATAGCAAGTGGTTATTTTGATATCTTCCCAATAATACCAGAGTACCAACAGATGTTGCATAGTGATTGGAGCCTACATAGGTAAACAGACGAGTCTATGTGGGTTATAATATGGCTGCAGTTTCTTGTCTTTGGTTAAATTGCTAGAACCCTAAATAAAATCCACCCGCCTGAAACAATCTTAAATTTGTTATTTTCTTAAGTTGAAAATAGTTTCCTGAGGCAGATGTTTGTAACTTTGGTAGAAGGAGACAGAATATTTAATTCTTTTTTAATAGCTCAAAGAAAATATTATCATTTTTCAAGAAGAGCAGCAGTTACTGGTAGAAACATGCTGGCTTCCAAATTTGGAAAGGCAGGCATATTTTACATCACTTCTGATGTTCAGTATGTTATCCTTGACTATAAAAAGACAGGGCTAAGCCTAGACAGGAGCACTGGCTGGCTTTGGAGGGAAGAGCTGAGCCTCGAGAGACAGGACAGCCTGGGCTGTGAGGCTGGTTTTTCCAGCACTATTTCCCTGACAAGGTCACTGCCCAATTCTCCACCATGAACCAAATGTACTAAATACCACAGCTAACCGGGCTACTTATCAAGGTGAATGTGTTTGCATTTTTTTAATCTATCTATTTATTAAGAAATAATAAGAGGCAAACCCTGCTCCCAGGACAGAAAGTGCTGTAGCCAATGCCCCAGGGAAGCACTGGGTACGACAAGACTTCCCACTCATCCTGCTCCCTCTGCAGCTGTACATCCTCTCTACTGTGCAAGCCTCAGGATTTAGGAAATTTTCAGGGCTACACTTAATTCCAGTGGGAAATGACATAAATGTTATATAGAAAATTGCATGGTAGGGAACTACTGAATTTTACACTTTGACTTCAATGGAGTCTTTCATATGGCTGGAAGACTAGAATGTGACCCTATGCTTTACTTTCTCTTGGATGTAATCTAAGAGGAAAAGTGGAAGACTGAATGTTGCCTTTTAGGAATCTGGCCCCTGGCCTTTGATTTTATTCCAGAGCGGAAGTCGCAATGTTTGCAGCTCCCATGTTACCGGTGTGTGTGTCATTCTAGACAGCAACCTCTTTGTTTAAAGATGCTTTTAGATGTAGGATCGAGTATATTGAGTGCACTGATGTTTAGCCTTGGGTTTTTACGCATATACTTGCAGGTTCTGTCATGGCTGTAATCTTCTGCTGATGCATATGTTTCTGGTCTACAGGCAGCCTTTCACAGCATCATTAACTGCAGTGTGCTCTTTCACAGAGAGCCATGGAAAACACCTGCCTTCTACAGCTGCCAAGAATTTTTTTTAGATGTAGTCTTCATTGCACTGTGCTTATCTTTTATACATACATACGTGCATATATACATATATACATGCATATAAATAGACACAAATGCTGTCATGAAATAATGACGGTGTATCGATAAGTACCTTTAATGTCCCTGCTTCAATCATTTCATACGGTGAATTTATATAAATTCAGTGTTTTCAATGATATGTTTTTTTAAGACTCATGATGCAACAAGAGATTAATGAATGACTACCTACATTACTCTGTAGTGTATATGAATTCATGTATCTTTTTAGGCATAATTTTAAAGAATTTTAGATTACATTTTTTTATAAATTAAGGGGCCAGAGCTTTTGTTTCCATGATGCAGAATCTGACTATATATTTATAGGGATAAGAGAAAAAGGTAGACTATGGCAAATGAATGCATAATTATTGTTGTTTCGCAACATAATTTACAATATGTAAATATTCTAGTGTGTATTTGCCGTGGTAAAATTGCAGGTAGGGATGGGAAAATGCAAAATTAGCCATGATAATACCTGGACAGGGGTACGCTCTGGTGAACATCTCGTAGACTAAGAGAATTTGACTTGGTGAATTGATCTTTTAAGGCAATACTCTGCTTGAAGATAGAGAATAAGTCATCTTGGAAGGGATACCTTTTTCCTTGGCGTACAAGGTACCAATTTTCTGGTCCTAGTAGGAGAAATAGGAAAGCTCTACCTCGGCAGGAGGAGTGCTGTAAAGCCACTAGTACACTGTTCTATCAAAGAAGTTGATATCAACAGCTCTGCTGATGGGTAACAGCTGGTACTAAAAGGTGTTGCTGTGGGATACCATGCACATAGTGTTTCTAAAGGCCAAAGGTTACACTGCAACCACCATGTTGGGAAGGAAGATAAATACAATATTTAATTTTTTTAAATGTTACTTCTCAGGACTGGAATTGACCAGTAATCCAAATGAGTGGGGCAGTATGGAAGAATGTACAAACACAAGAGTGGGAAGTATTGCATGCCACGGTACATTGCCACAGTTGATTCTGTGAATAACAAAAACATGCTCTCTTTTATTTTCTTATGTATTATGGCATTCCGGACAACATCCTGCCCCATGGTGCCCCAGAAAGCAACTGCTCTAGGTGACTGTTTGCATTTGTTGGTAAGATATTTCCCATACAACTGTTCTGAGATGCTTCCCAATTTAAATACAGCCTCAAATCAGCCATTTACAAGGAAGCGTTGCTGAACAAACAACACTGAGAACAAGCACAAACCTGTAAAGTTTGTCTTGATCTTGTGAAAGGATTTCAAATGCCTTAAAGATGAGGAGGCGAAATAGCATCCTTTGAGGCCTCAGAGTTGGGGTGATTTAGCTTTCCAAACACATTTGTTGCTGATAAGCCCTAGACACATCAAGAGGTGGCATGGAAATACTGTCCCTGAGTTAAAGCTGAGCAGCACTGTGGAAAAGCTAGTGTTAAGGATAAAATATTAATAAAACAAGGGTTTGTCAACCAGTATGTTGTGAGCTGTGAATACTAGGCAGTGTTAAAAGCTAGTCGTGAAGGTTCTGTAGAACCACCCCCTTGGGTAAGGAGAGACAGCTTGTTGAAGAAACAAGGATGTGTCAACAGGAATATTTAATGGAAGGGCTTGTGAGGGTGCAACTTCCCCCGCAGATCAGGTGGTGACATTTCAGAGCCATTTCATCAGGGAAGGGGAGTGGGATATACAAGGCAATGATCTTAGAAGATTGTGATAGCATTCCCTAAAGGGGAAAGCAAAAATAAATTAGATCAGTTATGTCCCTGAGCAGAACTGCCAGTTGCTAGCATCTCTGAAGGAGGTGCACAAGACAAGATGAGACCACTGAAAAATAAGGAGGATGTCATTTGTCTAGATGTACTAATGCATTATTTTGATTGTACGTGTGCTGGTCGCCCCTGTTACGGGAGGTCAGAGCTTGACAAATGCTGGTTAAACAGTACCTTTCTGAAGATAAGCTGTTGTAGAACAGAGTACATAGGCCAGACTGAAAGTGTTGTTTTCCTTGAAGTAGTCCATGTGGAAGTGTGAGAGCCCTGTTGGCCTCTAATACTGCCCTAGAAGAGGGATTGATGAGAAAAACCCTCCAAGTTTTCGAAGGTGTCATTAGGCTTTGAAATAGAGTTGCAGCCTGATGTCCCTTGTTACCCTGCAAATGCAGTGTCTTACAAATGTAATCTGAACTCATGCTTTTTAATGGACTGTATGCTACTAATAGCTTAAAAAACAGGATTATTTTTTTTCCTTTATAGTGAGACTGAGATTTGTATTTGTATTTGCCAGAAAGGCTTATGTCAAGTGGTTTCATTCAACAGCATGAAAACTTGTGTGCTTGTCTCGGCAGGTAGAGAAAAGTGGAAATCATGCGCTTGCAAAGAATGTAGCCAATGACTCCACTTCTGTATGTGGTTTTTTCCATGAAGAAAACTGGTGTATAATTCTTTAAAAATGTGACTCAAAATGAGACAAAATTTTCCTAGCCCAAATGTCTAAGTCTGTGTTAAAATCTAAATATGTATCACTTTGTGGGACTACCGTGCATTACTGTATGAGTTTTTATGTGCAATAATCAATAATTAATTAGGAAATATGTCCTAGACATTTTAGTAAACTGCTAATGAGGCCAAGCTATCTTGATTAGAAAATCAGAAAACAGTTTGCATTTAACTCATTACTTCAGTACCCCTGACTTCAGCAGCGGTAGACAATCCCCAAGGTGATGGAACTTTCATGTCGTGCTGAGGTTGAGTCTTGCCTATCAAGCAATGTAACTGAAGTTTCCTTGCAGACAAATGTGACTTTACCTTGTCAGGCAACTATTTAGGCTCTGGCAGAAGAAGACAATGCCCAGGTGACTGTTTACAAAGGAGGTTTTTCTTAGAAGAGACACAAATTTGTTCTCTGTTGTCCACATTTTCTGGTGGCAAAAGTCAGTGTAAGTTCCATCTGCCTCTACTCATGACAAAGTTCAGAACATCCGTAAAAATGTCCCAAGGCTTGTCCTCTGCCTGCAATGACAATGACAAGGAAAGGACTGATTAAACATGATTTTTACATCTGGATTTTTTTGCTGCAGTTTGCTGTGGAGACGATCTGAAATGTGTAATAGTGTAGGGTGTAGCTTAGGGTTGTTGCTAGAGTGGAGGGGTGGCATAGTTTAGGAATTTTTCTTCCTCAGACTTGACTACAAGGTAGGAATACAGTTGCTTCTCTGGACTGAGGTCATCTCTTCAGCAGCCACATATGCTGTTTCTCTCAGTAAGTTAATAGTTTGCTCCAGGAGGGCAGTAAGGTATGGCAGGGCTTTTCTTTACTGCAACGCATTCAGTGCTATGCTGAATTTTGTCATGCCTAATAATTGAGCTGATTTGGTCTTTCAGCAGGATAACAGTGGTCTGAAACAAGGAATTAGTTTAATACCTTATGACAGAACTAATGTTAACACTTTTCCCATTGGCAACATGGAGCATTCACTTGGCCTCACCACTGCCAATAGCTTTTCCAGCTCATGGGTTACAGCCTCCCTTCTCTATGAGAAAAAATGAAAAATCTCTCCCTTCCTTAAACAGGGAAATGAAAGAATTAACTCCTAGGTGTATTATGGAGCCAGCAAAGACCAGCAACCATGAGAGATGAAGACTGCAGTATTTTAGTAAAATGTTCTTTTTAAGAGATGTTTCTAAAGAAGATTGATGACAACCAGGAAGTTGAAATACTGTCCATTAAAGATCTAAGATGACCCTAGATAGAAGCCTTTTAGTTTTGATTAATGACTTGGCACCAGAAGCTGGACATTTAACAGCACTGGGTCCACTGTGGAAATGAACATCACTGCGAATCACTGAAGCAAAATTAAAGGCTTAGAGTAATGACCAGACAAGCCAACTTTTTCAGCTTATTTTGTATTTCTATGTGTGTGTGCAAGGAGTCGGTGATGTTAATCTGAGAGCTGCTAGGTCAGAGGCTTTTGTGCTCCAGCATAAGATCAAATCTAGACATGAGCAAAAATGTATTGTTTCCATTTGTGATCATGTCTTTCAATATGAAGCATGTTCGACACTACGTAGGATATTTTTTTTTAATAGTTGACATCAACAGAAATCAAAGGCAATTAACTGTACCTTCAAAATACCCAGCATGTTCTGAACTCAGTTCAGTGCAAAATTTCACTTACCCATCTTAGTCTTTGCAGAGGCTAGCTCTTTGCTAATTTTCCCGAAGAACTAAGTCAGAAACCTTAGATCTGAATGCAGAAGAGGAAAAAAGTAGTTTAGGAAATGTTGTAAACCTAAACACAGCTAAGCATATATAGAAAGATATTTCAGGCTTGAATTGTGTGAAGAGTGTAGTACAGATTTAGTGAGTGCTGGGTGCTGCACTTTCGCCTGGCTGGGTCAGACAAGGAATCCACTGTCAGAGTACATCCCTCTTTGAAGCCGTTTTACTCTCTCCCTGCGTTTAGCTCCAATGTTCTTGCAAGTGTTCCTGTACCTTGGCGCCTGCAGGACACATGTGTGTGTGTTAAAATCACGTAATGGATGTCCAGGCCTTGTTGCAATTAGACCTGCTGTGAACTGTTCTCCAGAGAGTCGGGCTCTGGTGAAAAATCTCCTTTAGTTAGATTAGGAATAGCTCAGCAGCTCACTTTCCTCTTCCCATCGAATTTTTAATGAAAAAGAGAGTCTACCAGTATGTACATTTTTGATTTCAGCTGTACTATCTGAGGATGAGATCAGTTATCAGCACCAAAAGACTCCCCCCCCGAAAAAAGGGAGAGAGAAACTATGCTGACAATAAAACGAAGATATTTTGAGCTTGTTCTTTAAATGTGGGAGGGAAGCAGGGATTAATCGGGGAGGGGAGGCTGTTTAATGGAGGTATTTCACTACTGACTTCAGCCAAGATCTCTCAAGGCTCATAAATTTGACTAGCAGCACTTTTGTTTCTGTTGTTGCTGAGTGATATGGATCACTGGATACCTTTTTTACTTTTTTCTGCTTTTTTAAAAATTATTTTCAAGCTCTCTCATCTCAGATAAAAAGAAACTGCCAGAATAAAGAAACCAAAATAGCCAGGCTTATTTAGTTTAATTTCATCTGTCTCACCAAAATCCACATTATTGTTTATGGGTGGTTTTCTTTCTAAACTAGCAAAGTTCCTCCTTCATTATGCAAAGAGTCCTGACAGTTTTCTTCTGGAGTATTTTATTTCTGCCAAGTCAGTTTATAAACTACGGTAAACTTCCAAGGCCCAAGACAAGACCAGTCCTTGAGAATTCTATGGGTCCCACAGCCTTCAGCAGAGAAATCTACACCTCCCTCAAGGTCTTTTTAAAGATCTTAAAAATGAAGTTCAGGAGACTGAAGTGCCATTAATTTCCCAAAACCTAAGTTCCCTGTGCAAGGTGTGCTAAGTTCCCTGTGCAAGGGACCAGTGTTTGAAATCCCAGGCCTCATTTGCAGAAGCATCTGCCTGCTTGTCTTGGACTTAAATTTATTTTTTGCTTTTCCTGTGTTTTATGATCAAGATTTGCCCATCATTTGAGTTATTATTCTGGCATTAATATTCACTGGAGGGAATATTTGAATGGGAGATGAGGTTTACTGAGAAGAAAGAGGTGATCTACATTTCACAGTTTAAGGATACACATTTGAAACGGAATTTCCTTTTAAATTAGTGATCTATCAGACTAAGTTACATCTTTTAGGAAAATACTCTCCTGAAAAAAGTTTTTTTGTTATAGGAGAACTATTTGTGTTTTGTGAGCAGAAGCAACTATTCGGTTCACAGATCTGTTTCAAGAAGACCTGGAGATTTAGGGCTTTGAGGATTTGTTTTACTTAGTTTCGATTTGTTTTGACCTTTTTGGTTTCATTTTTTAATGCTGTCCTAGCAGACTTGTTCCTAATTTAGGTAAGACTCAATGATCTCTATGGTCTTTTCCAACCTCATCAATTCTGTGATTCTGTATTTTAAAGTGTATTTCAAAAGTTTTATCTTACCCTCATTTCTGTATGCTTCATGCTTTTGGTAGGAAACTGTAACAGATAAATGATTCCTCTTGTCTGTACCTGTAACTCTTTTCTCCAGATCAATTTCTCACTGTTTTGTGAATGTGCAAAACCCCTCAGGTTTTGCATAATAGCAAATACTTTGCTAACGTTGTATGTTTAGGCTCAAATTGAATAAGAAGTGAAGTATGAGGTATTTTTAAACAATTAATATGTAAAATGTAAGAAGTGCACTATGAATGATTTCTTTACACAATCAGACACATGACACTAGGACAGGAAGGTCATAGCTTCAGATAGAGAGGCACAGGACAGCAGGAGATTTCCACAGCTCATTTAAAATAAGTCCATACTTCTCTGGCATCTCTCAAATTTTGGGTCTTGTTGCCAAGGGAAAAGAAAAAAACCCCAAACCTTAAGACCAATGGAGATTTAATATTTTCTGTAGCTTTCTGAGCTTTTCTACTAATTCCAGCTTTTCTGTGTGAACTTCAATTTTATTAAAAGTTTACCTATTAAATTTTTATCTATCTTTCTACAGACGAACTAATGTACATTTAGATGTACATTTAATTTGGTGTTAGTTTTTGAAATATTTTAGGCATTACTTACATAGTATCACCTTCCTGTCCTGTATATTCACAGTACAGTGACAGTAACTGCCAAGTAGTTTCTTCACTGGAAGACAGGATGAGTCTTGTTAGTAGTAAATATTTAATATTAGCCACATGCATTTTAAATTCCCCATTAGTCCCTGTTAGATGTGAGTTCAGTCACGGTTGGTGAGGCCATGGCTAATGCAAACCACCAGCCAGTGCCTGAGCTGTTATGCAGCATGGACTGAAGCACAGTTAGTTGCAATAACCATTTAAAATGACAGAAAAATGCCTGCCTACCTGCAGGCTCTGTATTGTCCCTCTTTTCCTCAATGGTGAGGCTGTTCCTGGAATTTTCAGAGAGAACTTAGGAGTACCAGCGGTGGAGGCCAAGTCTGTCAAAGAAAGGAGAGCAAAAAAAGCTTTTTGGCTTTTTAATTAATTAATTTAGGGGCCCTCTTCATTATGACCCACATCCATATACTTGCCACAGAATCAGTAAAGGTTCAGTGTTTTAAAAAAATCTGTGGAAGGAGGAGAAGAGAGTGAGAGCAATCTGACAAAAATACTGCTGTTAGAGGTTTCCATACCACGTGCATACGAGCTGCCTCATGTAAAAGTGAAGAAAAAATGCTATCAGAAAGAAATAGTGTTTTGCGGGCATCTTGCACACAAATACATGTGTGCGCACATCTGTGCTGGAATGCAGACATAGATACAGATCATTAACAACTATTTTCTGAAGGCGATCCAAAGTATCAATCACCTGAATTACTGCAGTAAAACCTGTCTTTTAATGAAACAAAAGTGAGACATGAAAATAAAAGGTAACCTACTTTTAAATGTTTATAGAAGATAAAGGTTTAACCACAAGTCTTTCATCAAATGGAAGACAGTAGGAAAAAAAAGTTTAGAAAATGCCCTTTGGCTGCTCTTTACTGTGTGGTGAAACCTCACAGTATCTCACCTCATATACTATATGGGCCCTAAAGGCAGCTGGAAATGTTTAGAAATACGTCTATTTTGGTACATGGCTGCCTCTCTATCTGTTATATCCAGCAGTGTTTCAAGGAAGGGAGATATTTGCTTAAATGAAAAGCCCAGACCAAAGTGTGAGATGGTAAATGGTGCTCGAGGGTATATAGCAGTCTAAACGGTGCCCTCTGTTAAAAGAATCAGCCACCTGACTGCTCATTAGTTAGCAGTAAATAATGAGGAATAGCTTGAGGCTGGAGCTCAGAAGTGCAGATGTCCCAAAATATTCACCTCGATTGTGGTGTCATGAGATCTGTAGTGTCGCAAGGTAAAATACACGTAATCCCTCTTCTGAGTGAAGTAAAGCATTTTACAGTCTTCATGCAGTCTAGTGATTTTGTATAAACTTTTCAGTGACGATATCAGAAAAGGATAATCAATATTCATGAGATAAAGAAATGAGTGCACATTTTCCCCTTCCCTGTCACATTGCATGCCCAAAAAGCACTAAGCAGTATGTGGACCCCCTGGAGGTTCCCTTGTATGGATGCTTTCCCCTCCTTCCTTGCAAAAGGCAGGAGGTGATGAATCTTGAATTAGACTAATAACAATTCTGAATTTCTCAGATGGCTCCTGTTGTTTTAATAGGAAGACCAGCATCTCAAAACAGAATTGCTCTGAAAGAGGGGGAGTTTGGGTGAGGAGGGTTGGCAGTGACAAGGCTATGGGAAAAGCCCAGTCATATTTAACAGTGACAGTCCAGTTGCAAAGCACTTCAGAGATACAATAGGTTTGAGTAAAAATTAATTTAAAAATCAATGGGGAGTTTTACAAAAGGTTGTGTATCTTTTATGTTAAGGCATTTTTCTACCTTAGAGACTGCTTCTCTTAGTTCTGTATCAACCCTGGCTTTCATTGCTGAATTTTAGGTTGCTTTGGATTTTGAGTGGGTAGGTAAGAAGATACCTATTGTAAAGTTATTACAAGCATTTTAATCACAGGGAAGCTTCAATTTTATTAAATTTGAATGGAACGCGGACTTTTAGATGGCTACATTTCCCCTTTTCTGGCCATTCCTCCTCCTTTTTGCCTGTTTGGTTACAGCTCCCAGTTGTTTGAGGACACATGAAGCAACAATCCTGGGAGGAAGATCAGAAGGAAGTCTTAAGTCAAGGTCTGTTCTCCATACCTAGCTTGGTGCAACATCCCCTGCACCAGTGAGTAGGACATACCTCTTGTCTGCTCAGTTCTAGCTTTTCACTATCTCCTTGACCCTTCGGCAGTGCATCAGAGCTCAGCCTCCGGCTCCAGTAGGTCTCACCTCTTCTTGTATCAGGTGTTATCTTATGTCATCCACTCCCTACAGCTTACAGCATTACCTGCCTTGATGGTTCTTTGATGTGTCCAGCTTAATCTCATACCAGACAGTCACTGCGAATGTACCTGCACAGGAAAATGCTCTGGGCAGACTCAGACGCTATGGCTGTTACATGCTTTTCAGTCACTGCTGCTGTAATCACTGCCTGGGGAGAGACTAATCGAGGTCCCTGTTCTGTTCACGGTAAGTTTCTTACCTCCTCCTTGCCATAATCTGTCTCTACTTGTGGCCTATTTACTTTGCATGTTCCTTATCTGAGCTAAGATGCTGAGCTGAATCCCCTTTCCCCCTGCCTTCTTACCTTTCAGCACTGTGTCAAATCCTATTTGCTGAGAACTTTAAATGTTTTTCTCTGGTCTGAAAAATCAAGCAAACACTGCTTGGCATCTGCCTAAATCCCATAGTCAAGGGATTTAAATTAGAAAGTATTTAGTGTAGAAAGAACTTAAAAATGTAGGCCTAGACTTCACGTCCAGGTTCTTTCTTTTGTTCCTGTACGCGTCTCATTAATCTCGGCATATATGCCAAAGGCAGAAGGGATGTTTGCAAACACATGGAGAGCTGAGCAGTAGTAAGAAAGCGTGTGGGAAGGAGGTTGGATGCCAGGGCTGAGTGTGCTCTAACAGAAAATCATCTATGTCCTCCTGGTCTGTGCCAGGCTTGGGCCACCCTAATTCTTGGCCTCTTCTCCCCTGCTGATGCTGGAGTGCAATTCTCACCTTGGATACTCCATGTGGTCTCAAGATTTTTTCTGCCCTGGGGGAGCAAACTCAAAGGTAAAGGGCATCTCCACAAAAATGACCTCTGAGACCAGGAAAGGTTTCTGTGTGACTGCCCTGGGGACTATAATCTGTTAGACAAATGATCTATCATTTTTTGCAACTGTTAAGCTTTCATATTCCCTGTTTTTCTCTCCATTATGCATTTACACATATTGAAATTTTAAGAGAAAGAACAAGTGGAAAGAGAAGCGGGAAAGCCAACCTCAATAAACTCTCCATAAAATCCACAAATTAAGGGCAAGTACATCATGAAAGCATATTAGTCAGAGAGCTATAAATTCCAGCAAATTCATTGTCATATATAATCAAAACCATACTATATTATGTAATAAGTTGAAATAAATACCACAAACCAACCTCAGGCAGTAAATGTTTAAGATTAGTCCTTCATACTGCCTGTACCTGAGTATAAATAAAGAAAGCAGGAAAGCTTAAAAACAAAAATGGCGTCTGTCTTAAAAATAGGAATTGAAATGAAAACGCAGTTCCCCGAGTTACATTTAGAAATCGACTGCAAGCCATTGAATGGCTTGAAGGGTTTTCACACAGAGATGCATTCTCATGCACCACTTAACAGCGAACAGTCTCTCCTTGAGCTGAACTCATAGAGCAGCCTCTGGTGATGGTCCTCAAGGACTGTGTCCTACTTAATCCGTGCAGAGGTGACAAATGCAGTGGGTGGCTGTTACTCAAGGCTTTCCTTGAGCAGCCAGCATGGCTTGACTTGGAGCCTTGACTTGACTGGGAGTAGCTGGGGACCACTAGCTGGAACTGCAGGAGCTGTGTTGACTGCAGTACAACTCCAGCCATGTCCCAGACCTCTCTGTGCTCCCTGGGTGTCCCTTTTCAACTACAACAAGCTGCACACCTCCTGGGAAACCTCAGTTAAGGACAACCCCATTCACAGTGATGGGACACCTTCAGGAGTTACATCATGGTTTGTGATGCTCACCAGGATCTGCTAGATGCTGATGGCCTGATGAGTTTCAGATCACTTGTCAAATTACTGTTTATGGTCATTTAAAGCAAAACACTTTAATCCTCAAAGTTAGCATATGGACCTAGTAGACCAAAGCTAGCAAAAGTCTGCATTTAATATAACCATGTGCAGTTGTTTCTATGTGTAATCCAAAATTATCTGATTGCGATTCCCAGTGCCCATTGCCCAAAAAACTGGCTAGAAGCCAGTGCTTTATATATATAGCATATATTCCGTATTCAGCACCAGTTGCCTAAGGTGCCTTCCCGCCTGCATTATTAATGTGATATAGTCCTATGGTTTCCAGTATTCTATATGTGGAATTTTTTCGTAAATCCTGAGCAATCTGCATCTAATCCTCTGGCAAGAAAGATGTTCAAAAGTCATGGCATTGGGCCTTCTGTTTGAAACCACTTCACTCAAAATGAAGAATGTGTGATGAGCAGCCTACAGCCAGAGCACCATCTCCAAAATTAAGGACACAATTATATCAAATGGGAGAGACAATGACTGAAATCATACTGAGAAAACAATGGGGATGGTTGGCAGCATGACAGGTGAACATTCAGGATGGCTGGGCTGAAGAAGCCGGCCTTAGTCCCACATGAAGGGCTCCTAAGCCCATCTGCCTGAATCCAAACAGGAACAGTTCTGACTGGGAAGCAGAAATGTGCTGTCAGCTGGTGCTGTAGAATGGCTGGTGCAAAGCAAATGAAACCCCTTGGGTGGATGCTGGTAAAAGGGAATGTGACCTCACCTGAGCTGGCTGTGAGCACTGACCCTACCGTGTTCCCAAACATTTACCTGAAATGTTAGGCAGTTTTAATTCGCACAGAGCCTGAATTGCGGCATTCTGTGAGTAACTACGTATTGCCAAAGCCCTCCAGGTGAAGATAGACTTGAGAAGTGTCCTGAAGCTGCCTGAAACCTGATACTTCCTTCCTGGCGGGATTCGAGTCCCACTGTCAATAGTGTGTCAGAGCAAAACGGAAGCAGCAATGTTTACAAAATTAACAAATGGACTTCAAGTTAAACACTGGGCAATTTGTGAGACAGCTTTTTTTCTCCAAGCATTGACCAGTCTCTTGAGATTGCTTGCAGGTGAATGTTCTGTTATTCTTTCTGGACTGACTTATTCTAACATCATGTCATTTTTAATTGCTTTTCTTGAGAAAATATGCTTACAACTCCATCCTGTTAGCCTCCTTAGAGTGCTCTTGATGTTAACCTTTTCCCAAGGCTGCATTCACCATTGCTAAATCACACGTATAGTTTTACTGACTTCAAATTAATTACTGCAGTTGGGAAAACAAAATTGTATTCTTGATATGGTATGTGCCCTACAGTATTAAGCTCTGGGCTCGTATATAACACAAGACTAAATGGCACGGAATTGTTTGTACTGGGCCCTGATCCTGTGAAGATGTATATGCTGTACATATTTCAAGTAGTCTTGCTGACATTCCTGGGACTGCAGACAGGAAAAAAAAGGTTCAGCACATGGCTAAAATCTCAGAATCAGAACTTAAAATGTTAAATCCTGCAACAAGGAGAAACCTTTGTTGCAAGATACCCCTGGGGACATGCAAAGGAGAAGGGAGCTTCCTATCAGCTGGTGTGGGATCTGCCTGCCTTGCTTTGCTAGATCCTGATCCTCTCTCCAGCCACCACAAAAATGGAGAATTTCAGTGTTCACACTCCAGATGCACACACCTCAGGGAGCTTCTGAGTGAGTGCAAAGCCTTGGCAGATGTGGGTTCTGCTTTATCATCACCATTAACCATTTGGGATGGGGCTCATAAACCATGCGATTTTTTTTTAGCAAACCCAGCTACAGCTAGTGGACTGAAAGTATATCACTTGTTTCAACAAGTAGCAAACATGAAGCTGGAGGAGAGGGCAGGAAAGTAGCCAGAACTGAAACGAATATTATTACCAAGCAAGCAGGATCAAAATAGCTGTTTGCCAAAAATAAAAGGATTGGCTGCCAAAGTTTATGAGGAAGAAGCTACACTAATGCATTATTTTGGTTATACAATGTTTATCTCTTTTTTCCTTTTAGTTTGCCCTATTAAATGTGAAAAACATCTATCAACATCTAATGTTTCTTCAAAACACCATGTAGTGTCTAGAAAACTGAACTGTCAGACATGCTTGTCATGTGCACATATTTTGTTATTAAATGTGTTTGGGCATGAGTTTTGGCAGGGTTTCTTCACAACTCTCCTGAACTTTCCTTGACACCTTTTATGGCACGTAATACATCTGCATCTCAGGGCTTGGTAAGCCTTTGACTCTTTAATTATGAGGCTAGAAACTCCCTTCCTAATTATTGTCCTAGAAGCAACATGATCTAATTCTCATGCCAAAGCCCAGAAATTCATGCTGCAGGTGCTTTTCTTCGTTTGACTCCCTTTTGCTTTTTTTTTCATTCCCTCCCCCACCTCCCCCCAGTGTGAGGAGAGTGTATGCTCTGCATTCTTGTGTCAGTGCAATCCTGGAGCAGTCTGCAGTCGCTTGCTAGATGACCTGACTGATGTCAAGCATTTGTCACTTTTTCTTGCACGGGACAATGCTCAGCTCTTACACACAGTGTGTGCTGTTTGGAACAGGTTTCATCGGAACAACAGTTTCCTCCTGTAAAAGGCTAGGGTTGATTGTGTAGGACCAAGTCTTGCCAGAAAACTCATTCAACATGGGTGAGATTCATATAAGTACTGTAGGAAAGAAACGAAAAAGGCTCACATTGCTGACATTTCTAATGCTACATAAATCCCATTTTTCCCTACAGGGAAACTGAAATGGAACTGGGCTCAGTGTTGCCAAAGGCCACAGAGGATATCGATGTCGGAGAGTGAACAGACCCCACCAGTCCCAACCATAGCCTCGGTGTGATCACTTTGAAAACTTATTTTCTTCCTATGGGACAGATTTAAAAGAGAATCATTAAATAGGGAATTCTGCTCTTTTTCTTATGACTTGAGAGAGGAAGTCAGAAAAAAAATTTGACTGATGATTTAATTAATTTAATAAAGGAAAAATTACCTACAAAGATGGTTTTGTGAAATTTCTACAGAAATTATAAACCATGAGTATATTTTATTGAAAATTAAATTAAGAAACAAAGAAACATCAATTTAAAATAAAAACCCTAGAAAATATTTCCATCTTTTCGAAGTATGAGGAAGTCCTATGTATTTATGTCATACTTATAGGACACAGTTTTATATAAGCCTAAATACAGACAATAAAGTATATTTTGCCTTCTTTGGTTCTAAACAAAAAATGTGTACTTCATTGCTAAATATATTTCTGTTTCTTTTCAGATTCATTCAGCACTTTTGTATCAAGTTGATCATCTTACTACAAAAAGGTTTCTGTTCTTCCTTAAATATGGAGATCTTAGAGCAGCCCCGTCAGCCAACAGCATCCTTCTGTAGCCTTTCAGAATGCGTACAAATGGCACAAGGTGTTAAGAGACGCAGGCCACGGGGCCAAGAAGTTTAATGATGGATTTATTATTGAAAAGTGTATGCACTTTTCTGAAATACTTGTTGAACTTCAGACTCCTCTCAAAACCTGTTTAAAGAGCAGACTTCAAGGCTGAAATAGTCTATGCAATCTCCAGAGAGGAACACAAAGGAGCCTTCCCGAATGACAAATTACAGAAAATTTCCAAATCAAGTTGTAAACTTTCTCTCTGGGTACATATCAATTGTCCAAAATGCCATTGTTCCCTGGGTTTATACACTGAAAGAGAGAGAACTTAAACTTCATCAAAATTCCAGACTAAAAGAAATTCAAAGTTTTGGATTAGTTCATACTTGGATTTGAATTTAATAATTTGGACTGATTTCTGTAGCCATACTGGGTTTGCAATAGCAGCTTTCTAATGGCTGTATTTTTCCAGGCCGAAAATTTTTGACAGAACTTTATGAGGTTCAAGATCAGCACCACTTGGAATCTTGTTTAAAGAAAGCAAAGTATTTTCCTACTTCTTCCCATGCAGCTGAGTAATTACTTTAAGTCTGACGTCTTTGTGTTAAATGGCATTGCTTCAAAATCTATGCATGTCAAACATCAGAAAGCTAGGAGAGTTTGAAAGGTTATCACTGTTTCTCTTCAAATTCCTATGTACTGAAACCCTTGGAGATGGCTGCCTACTGCAAATCATTGTTTGACAGCTTCACTCAACTTTGAGACTTGTCAACTCAGGGGCCTATCTGACAGCTCTCAGGCAATAAAGTAAACAAGGGATTTGGAGCGTCAAAGAAGGAATGCTTAAAATCATTCCTAATATTTCTCCTATTCATAACATGTCACCAAGCCAGTGAAGTTATGAAGGCAGCAAGTCTCAGCTTCTTACACATCCCAGGTGGTGTTTGCAGGTTAAGGGAGAGCTTGGAAGAGCCCTGTCAACAGACTTCTACCAGGTATCATCCAGATTTGATAATGAAAATTCTAGGCATTCTTCTTCCAATGGACAGATTTTCAAACACTTTATGTACTAGTCTAAGTTAAGAGGTGACTCAGTATTCATCCAAATAGAGCCTCATTTAAGTAGTTGCTCTTTAAAACAAATAAGACCATGTTACAGGCTTTCTGTGCAATTATATACTTAAAAGATACTTCTTTCACAGCATCCAGAAAACCTATAGACGCTTGGTTGGTAAAAATGCTCAGGTGCAGAACCTCTGATGGTGCTGGCACCTGTGGAGGGTTGATGACTACAGGTATGCCACCACTTATGTACCTGTTTGTGGACTTACAACATATTAGCACATGAACTAACACGTCCATTTTCTCAAAAAATAATTTTTATGAAGTCCTGCCTTTGTGGAAATTATCTGAGACACCTTAAATATCTTTTTTTTTTTTTTAGCGTTCTGAGCCCGAATTTTCAAAATATGAATATGCTGGTGCATTGCGAAGTGAATGACGAAATTATTAGCAACTTTTAAGAATGTAACCTGGTTCTTTGGATATTTTCCATTGTAAGTTTCAGTATTTCTATCAGGGAATAATTTGATTCAAAACAAGGTATGAAAACCTTACCTAAATTTTATATTAGTGTGACTGTTCCTTG
The DNA here is from genome assembly GCA_013390025.1 of Pitta sordida. Classification (NCBI taxonomy): domain Eukaryota; kingdom Metazoa; phylum Chordata; class Aves; order Passeriformes; family Pittidae; genus Pitta; species Pitta sordida. The sequence goes on along the minus strand of WEKX01022119.1, from coordinate 37,651 downwards.
CACATCTATTTTGAGAACTCCTGCTGCTAACACACCTAGAGCTGACCCCTTTGTTAACTGCATGGCATGTGCATGACAATAAATTACTTGTTGTCATTATTGAAAGTGAATAATGGCCTGTTAGCCTTTTAGGATGTTATTTAAAAGTCATTTTTCTAAAAGAAGAACTGTATTCCCTCTTGAGGTAATGCTTGACTTTTTTTAAATAACTCCATTAACTGTTGCTGCTCTGTACTATTATACAAAGTTTTCTAATTACAGTAGTTGCTGTACAGCAGTTACAACTAAGTTACCTTTTGATTATTGTTCTAAGACACCTAACTGTACACCCAACTCACATGAAGTTCTATAGCTGTGTTTTCTAGTGGATTTAATCCCCTATGGATTGCCTGTAATGCTTAGGGATAATGTTAAACATCTTCATTTACAACTGTATTACAACTCCATTAATTCATATTTTAGACTGAGCTCTGAACAAATGCACTTCAGCAGCCACTTGTGCTTGCTAACAGATTAAAGGCTCTGGATCACATGAGGAAAGGAAACCTTTATAGGTTGCTAGCTAATAGTTGTTTTCTTTACTGTTGGAGTCAGTGAATTGAATTGTAATGGACTGGATTGACTCCACACACGGAAATTACAAAGAACAGGATAATTTTTTTACACATGAAAATTTCAGTTATTCTGAAAGTCAGCTATTCACTTAAAAATGCTGGACTGCAAGAAATTATTTGAAACTCTAATAGGTCTTTTTTAGCATATTGCTTACTCATATGTGTGTCCTGTACTTCGCATTAGTGTCTTAATAGTTGCTATAAATGCAGTTGATTTGACATCATACTTGGAGATACATAAAAGCAATGTGCATTATTCCATGACAGTATGGAATACTTGGTCAAGGATGCACATTAATTTCATTGCAATGTGCAAGTAAAAATTGATTAGAAAAGTAAAACTGTGAGAGTGTGTTCTTTTTCAGTGTTCTAAAGGCTTATCTAGCCTAAGCTGCATTCCCAGATTTGTGTCTTGCTGATACTGTCATAGACACATCATAGCTGCTCAGACAAAGTAGCAGAAAGGTAAAGTAAGTTTCCACCACTAAAATTGCTCTTACTGCACAGAGCTAGACAGAATGATGGGAGTTAATCACTGAAACACGAATAGACAGGACCAGTTTGTCATAATAAGAAGCTATCAAATCACAGCTCTGTTAAACTCTTCAATGTTTTATCATGAACAGCTGTCAAACTCTTAGAATTTCATGATTAATACATTGCAGAGTGATTTCCTCACACTGTTGCCTGTAGCAATTTTTTTAAACTGAAGTGGTCCTAGTCATATTTACTTAAAGTGAGCTATGATTCTGCATGTGCATGTGTCTAAATATGTGAAAAATCACAGAAAGGAGGAAATAATTCTCAGATCTAGCTCCATGCATTGGAGGAGACTATCTCATATGTGGCACCATTGTGCTCCTTGGATGGCAAAGAAGGGTTGTGAGCACTGCTAGAAATCTACGTTAAGCTACATAAGTGTAATTCCTTTTCTTCCCGTGATAACATCTATGAATAGTGCCCCTAGAATTGGCTTCACATTAACTGTAGAAAAACAGATGAAAAAGAGTTATCGCTGATTTGTACATAGACAAATCTAGGGATGAGANATAATTTTCTGTGATTCTGTGATTTGTACATAGCCAAATCTAGGGATGAGCGGATTTAATTAATGTTAAATCTCTCTCATAGTGTTTCCATGTGGAGGAAAAGGTGTGAGCCCTCTGCTTTTCTGGGAAATGCCTGAGGCGGCCCGTGCAATTTTACAAATTGATGTTGCGTTTGAACCAAAGTAGGTGAAACGATGGTCATTCAATTACTTACAACTCTGGCCAACAGGAAACTTGTAGGCTGCGCTGGAGAGACCCCTACTGTCCCTCCTGAGGTGGGCTGGGAGCCAGTGACTCAAGGTATGTGTAAAGCCCCTGGACATTTCATTCAAACTGAAATTAATTCCATTGAAAATTATGTACTGCTAAACAACAGGTATTACAGTCGGGAATAACTACTGGGCCCCTCTTTGTCACGATGGATTTCTGCCATGACAGAATTTCCATCTGGTGGGAGATGTTTCATAAAAACTTGGGATAGTTTGGACTCATGGCAGTATGGATTTGCTTTTTTAAGACTGTTGGTGTTTGCTTTAAGTCTTTAAGAAATAAAATAATAACAATAATTGTAAAAACCTTTGAAGAAAAGAAAACTACAGCTGGAGTCTGTTGCTTTTGAATTTTCTAAAAAGGTTTCTGAGGAAGACACCTTCATGACAATATAATTAAGCAATGAGACATGACAGCTAGTCACTTCAGGGTTGTTATTGTATGACTAACGTGGCATTGCAAGAGTGAGGCTGAAGAGCAAGTGGTTTTAATCACTCATTAAGTGCAATAATCCCTTTGATATGCACTATCTGGAGAGACTTTCCATAAAGGAATTTATGAATAATATTAAGAGAAATGGACAAACAGGTGAATGCAGTAGGTGTGAATATTATTGTGGTTATAGCAGCATTGACAGACACTCAAAAAGAGTCAAGTTTTCATCATTAAAGACACCCCAAATGAACGTTTTTTAATAAGAAGAAAAATATTGCAAGGACTTCTTTGGTGTTTTTCCTTTTTCCCTTCTTAAATATTTGTCTTATATACTTTAAGCATAGATCATAGGGACATCTAAATGGATAATCTCATCTCTGCAATAAAGAGGGACAAAAATGAAGATGTACAGTACTTGCCCATAGCAGGAAAGTCTTACTGTAAACCCCAGTATTTGGGGATGCACAATTGTCGCTCATTTCTGTACCCTTGCCATGCACTCTACTCTCAAGGAATGCAGTTCCTCAGAAGGAGAGAGTTCCTTCATACAACATGTGAAGATCAGTGGTGTGGTTTCCACATCTGTTTCAACTACTTGAGCTGGGAATTGAACTGTAGTCTTCAATAGCCACAAACATAGTTGCCAAATTGCCAAACTACTTCCTCAACCTAGTAAAATATTTTGATTAGTTTTAAGAGAAGGGCATAAAACATGGATATTTTCATATGAAATGGGTTATGGAAAGGCATCATTTTATAAAAAAACATTATTGTGTGAACTTTTTTAGTGCAAAGTTTTGTGTTAATGTACAGCTAAGTGGGGAAATCCAGTGCCAACATAAATGTTGGCTCATCATATTTACAGGTCTGAAAATGTTTGCTTTTCCTTGGCCTCCTCCATTAAAATAATCATCAAAATGTCAATATAAGAGTTGAAAATATCTTCTGCATCTCAAATATAATTGCTCTACGCTGTATTTTGCTGAATTGGCCCTTGTTTGAACTTAGGTTTGCATATTTTGTGCCCTTTATTTGAAGTCAGTTTAGAGTGTGTAATTACTATGCTCCAATTTCCATTTGAACAATCAGGATTCTCCTGTTGGTCTTCTTTGAGTACACATGGGCTGAACAGTTAAAAACTTCCCATTGTGCATGCATGGGGCATTGTGGGGATTTTGTTAAAGAAGAGGGACAAAAATGTAAATGGGAAAATGAGAATTGGTGAGAACTGAACTTGTGTTTTGTTTTGCCTTTAAAGAAAATTTATGGAAATGCAGCATAGCAAGTTATTGTCACTAGTTTCCTTCAAAGGAAAAAAACATTAATACTAAACAAAATGCATTCTGTGAACAATATTTGATGAGTTAGACTTTAAAATAATCAACACAATTTCTCTAAACAAAGGGTTAAAAAGAAATCTACTGAAGTTTCACTAGGGACAGGATAGTCCAGTTTTGAAAAAAGTAATTGTTATACTAGTAATAGGATATACCTTAAGCTTGTTCTTAAGTCATTTTCTTTACTGCAGGTTGAGAAAGTTTCTCTCTATCGCGTTCCATGCAGTTGTTCTGGAAAGGAATGGCAAAGCTGTGCAAGGCTTTGCAAAAAAACTCCTCTTCCTGTAAATGCAAGACTCTGCCAAAATAAATAGGGACATCAGCACATTGTACAGATGGTAAATTCTTTGAAACACATGTGTATGTATTATATATAACATGAATATGTGTGTATAATGTGCATGTATGGGTGTGTTTACATGTATTTGCATATGTATAAATATTTTCAAGACTATCAATTCTGGAGCCTATATTAATCAATGCAAGCTTTCCTGGAAACTGTGCTCTCAGCACAGCACAGCCTGCTCACAAGTTCATCTTGTAGAATCCTGAGATGGAAGTTAATGTTCTGGGATGTAAAAGCTAATTTCTTAGTCACGATTAAGTTACCAAAAGCAGTACAAGCTCTCTGTGCCTGAAACAGCCAGATGAAAATGGCATGGTCTGGTGATTAGAAGGTTTTAGTAGGAAATAATACTTTTCTTGTCACTGGGCTGCGCTGGCAGAATGAGCGCAGCAGCTGGAACACATATGCAGAGTGTTTACTGGAGCGACTCTTACACTTTCAGACAGAAGGAAATCCTGTGCAGGATTGGAAAGCGCAGAGAACTGTCACCAGGGAATAGGCTGTCTGTGTGTCTCCATGAAATAAAAGCTGTGCGGACCACAGACCCTGCAGTGGGCACTTCCTGCCCCCTTCACTGCAGCAGCTCAAGATTACTTTTTCTTTCTGCCTTCTTTTTTTTTTTTTTAATTTTCCTGGAAGACATCAAACTACTGGTATTATCAGCAGAAATGCTGATGAAGCTCAGGATTTACTTTGTATCAAACTTCAAAGATCTGTTTAAGGGCAGGTTTTTTGTTGGCTTTTGTTGTTGTTTGACAAAAGGAGAACCTGCCAATTTTGCTGTCTCAAGTTGCATAATTTGATTATTCTAGGTTAATAAGACACCTTATGTTACTTGAGGTGTTTTTTTCTGTTTGGTTGTTGTTGTTGTTGTTGTTTGGGCGTTGGTTAGGTTTTTTTTCCAACTGTGTAGGTTTCTAATTATTAAATTAATACATTGAAAGCAATAGTAAATCCTGGCACCTAATACCTACTAATATAGGGAATGTTTTATTGTTTGCTGATCCTATAGCAGTGACCAGTATCTGCTAATGAATAAGAGAACATATTCATTACCCAAATAATTTTATATATGTTAAATTAGTGATGTATTTATGTGACAGATCTCCGGGAGGGATTTCAAATATAATCACCATCAATCTGGCTACAGCCAAAACAAATTTTATGAAAAGTAAAACAAACTGTTACACAGACAAAGTAGGCCTTCAGGGGCTCACACAATAATCTGTGTTTTCTTATTTAGCTGTGTATAATATTTCTGTTCATTTCTTGTCTAGATAGAATCTCGGTATATATAACATATCTGTTAAAGCTAGGAAGAGTCAGCATATGCCTCTACCCAAAGGAGGGGAAAGAAAAAAATGAGACAGAAATGCATACTTAAAATTTTTCTTTCATATGAACAAGCCATGCCCACATAACTGTTTCAGATATGGTGCAATGTAAAGGTGAGCATTAAACACAAAAGCTTTAATTTGAGGATGGTGGCTTTTCAGAGAAATATGTGACTATGTTAGGGTGTATGTTCTGGAAACCCCAGATGCTGCCGTCACCACTAATATAATTATTGCATTGTTCAAACTTTTGGTGAAGTTCCTGCGTATGTTCTCTCTTATACTGAGCGGAAATGTCAAATTTAATCAGAGTAGGAAGAGAGGTGGGGCCCCAGTTTCGGAAGCACAGAAACAACACTGATTCAGGAGCAAAGTGGCTGTAGCCCCAGCCCATACCATCTGCTCTGGCCTTGGCTCAGTGACTCACGATGGTTGGGGGAGTCTGTGCTGGTCTTTGGGTGATGGTGACCCAGGTGCTGAAGGCTACTGAGCACAGCAGTTGACTTCCAGTGGTTGTGCTCCATTGATCGGTATCGTTGACAAGGAAAGCCTTGAATTCCTACTTGCACCTTCCAGTAAAAATGCATCAGTAATTTTAAATTGTTTTCTTAACACTGCTCTGCAAGTATGTTTTAGGTATATTTTTTCCTGAAATAGAGCTTTTGGGTTGAGCTGAAGGCATGTCACCATCTTTCATTCACAAGTTCAAATGCCTTACATACAGCTGCCAAAGAAAAATCTGCTTTTGCATCCCTGTCCAGCTTCCCTGCTCTCGTTTTTGGTTTATAGTCAGTATAATGAGAGTGTGTGACTGTCAGTCAAACAGATGAAAACCTTTGGCTTTGAAGAGATATCAGGGGTCCCTGTTTTTAAAGGAAATATACCCCTTTCTACTATTGCATGATTTCTTGATCCGATAAATCCTATCTGGTGCTAATGTTTAAATTAAATGCACTGCATTCTGACCCAATAATAACAAAATCAAACATGCTCATTGCCAGGTGTCATAAGCTCTTAAAATAGATTCAGACAGTGCGATGATATTAATAGGGAAGCAGATATCATATCTTGTCTAACAAAGCAAACTGCATAATGGAGCACGAGAAATACTGTGCTTACTGACTTCAGGATAAAATGAAAGATGGAAGCCCTATCAAAAATTATACTAGTAATCTAATACTGTACATTTATGTGGTGACTTGGCCTGGAACATCTCAAAGATGCTTCACAGACAAAGACATTTTAATCTTATCTCTCCATCTAGGTGACTGAGGTAAAGAGGTTAAACAATTTGGATTCAGATTTCAGAAACAGCATTTTCCAAGACGTGTCTTGGCAAAAACTCTGTAAGAAACTAGGTTGTATTGCAGAAAAAAAATACAACAGTAGACTGGTAACTACTAAACTCCACCAGAATTTGGTAAGACAGTGGGCAAAGCTTCACTATGTGATTGCCTATGTCTTAAACTCTCCCCTTAAGCACACCTTCTACCTATATTTAAGGGTTATGAGCAGGTACTAGGAATAAACCTTGACTTGCACTATTCTTTATTTAAGCCTGTAGTCATCAAAGATAAACATGTATTCACAATAGATAATCCATTGGCATATTGATAATTCTTTCTTTTTTCTAAGCTAGTGAGAAAAGTTGTTCAGACATTATGATTGATAAGAGGGCTGAATTTCTTGGCTTAGGTGTTAGTGTCCTTACACATATATAGATTGTAACTGCTCTTAGAGGGAAGATAACTGAGTTTTATGTTTTAATCAAAAGAATGAATGATGGAAATAAACTTATTCTAGCTCTGGCAGTTGCATGGTGATTTCCAACAACAGAGTTCAGCTGAATCAGCAGTTTCTCTGGCCATACATACCATCTTGGAGGATGCTCTGCATTGGAGGCGGCACACAGCTCTTTCTGGATCTCGGTAAGAAAGACAGGTCTACAAATAACATAATGAAATTGCTTTGATAATAATAAGATAGAAATAGGAAGAGGAATATAGGTAGTGAGTAAATCTTACATCCTTTTGGATGGCACTGACACTTACTTTGTCACAGCAGTCCTTCCTGCCAGCATAAGGGTTACCAGGCCTAATATGGCTGGCATGATTTTGCCAAGATCACCAACTCTCCAAAGGCAGTATCTTCTGCAAGGCTCTCAATCCAGAAGGAAACTTCCTGACTATAGAACTCCAAAGAAGTTTTGCATTCATATGGTGGCTTTTGATTTTATTTTCTTCTCTTTGCCTCACGATATTCATAGTAATTTGCATAAACATCTTCATTTGCTTGGGGAATACACACAGGTTGATTCAGTAAAGATCCCTTTTTTTATCCTGGGCAGATTATTTTATTTTCACTTTTAAAAAGCCTGTCATAATTCCAGACCTCAGCTCATGGCCAGAGAACCTTCTAATGGAAGGCAAACCAGTCTTGACTTCTGTGTTACATTTGTAAAGTTATGCAGTACTATGTGTTATGGACATCACAGAATCACAGAATCACAGAAAATTATGAGTTGGAAGGGACCCACAAGGATCATCTAGTCCAACTCACCATCTAATACCCATACAGCGACCGAGGGCACATCCCAGAGCGTAATACCAACCTAGATGCTTCACAGTCTAGCAGGCCACTCCGAGCCGGAAGTGGCCCAGGGTCATCCAGCCCTACACCCCCTAGTTCACAGAATCACAGAATCACAGAATGTTATGAGTTGGAAGGGACCCACAAGGATCATCTAGTCCAACTCACCATCTAACACCCGTAAGGAGACCGAGAGCACATCGCAGAGCATAACACCAAACTGGATCCCTCACAGTCTAGCAGGCCACTCCGAGCCGGAAGGGGCCCAACGTCATCCAGCCCTACACCGCCCTGCATCCACACATCCACACATCCACACATCCACAACACATCCACAACTGTCTGCTTCCTTCAGCCTTTGTTGGAGGCTTATTGATAATAATTATTTTATAATGCAACTTTAAAAATAAAAGAAAATTAATTATTGGTACATTCACTGTAATTGCATGCTCATAATAGATCTTGACCCAAACTCAGGGAAATAATGGAAGAATCATAGACAGCTTAAATACCAAGGAATGATTGTTTCAGCTTTGTTAGTGTGAAGGAGATTGGTAAAGAGAGTAAGATAATTTGTATCCTAGAAAGCCATCTAGTACAGGAGGTTCATTCATGACTGAGGAGTTAAAGAATTTGTGCAGAAGCCAGAATCTTTTTCAGAGTTTAAGCTGATTTTCCTGATGTCTTCCATGCATTATCAAGATGTTGTCTGCAACTGTTTTGATGAAAGAATATAAAAAGGGTGCTCCTGGAAGTATATAAAAAGGGTGTTCCTGGAAGTGTCGAGGATTCATTTAAGACAATAAAACCTGTATGCCCAAATATTTATCATGGAAACAGACTCTAGAACAAATTTCACTTTTGGTATTGCTGCACCTGTGACTCAGTCCAGAAAATCGAAAACTTTGTGGGAAATTTGTCGTTGTGCCTTGAGTCCTTTCTGTTAATGAGGTTAAGTCCTGTGGCTATTATGTAAACAGGAATTAAAACATAGGTTGTATAAACATGTTGCTTGAAAAATTGTATGAATTTGGTTCACTATCTGTGATTAAATGACCTCACTATTTGATATCCACCAACTGTGAACAGAACCCGACAAGGATTTGCTTCTGAGCTATAACAAGTTAAAGTGCATGACATTATTTTGATAGTGCAGAAATTAAATATTTGTGTGCATACTCTTTCTGAAACAAGATAGAATACATTAGGTACTGTTGATGGACTGTGACCCCCATGCAACACCAGCTTTGCCTGTGATCAGGGTTACCTCCAAAACAGGGTGCTGTTCCATAGAAGCAAAGTGGTAAATACGATCTGGAGGGGTCGTGTTCTGGATAAGGGAGTTTAGTGCACACAGATTATGTGGGCTTTGTCTTACTGACAGTGTTTGCACACCCTAGGAGGCAACTTGTGGGAATCCTAAACTTTGCTCTTAGGATTGACCATCTTTGGCCAAGGTCTAAATCCTAGCCTTTTGCTATCTGGTTAAATTTTCCCAAATGTTAACCTGCTTGCACTTGAAATAGAAATGTCAGCTGCTGTGGCAGATCCCTTATTCTTCTGTGTATTTCTTGTCAGTGAGAGGTTGTTCTCATTAATAGAGAACTGTTTCTACCATGTTTACTTTTGCAAGCAATGCATCTTTAAGATTCTCTTTTTTGGGATTTCTCTGTGCCTTTAGCTAAATTCCTGTGCTCCCTGTGGCTCAATTAACTTTGGAAGAAGCTATGCATCAATATCACAGTATCACAGTGTTGATAAGGTTGGAAAAGACCTTGAAGATCATCAAGTCCAACCTATATTCCAAATAAAACCAAACATTTATATCATGACCCTCAACACCTCATCCAGCCTCCCCTTAAACACCTCCAAGGATGGCAATTCAACCACCTCCATGAACAACGCATTCCAATGCTGGATCACTTTTCCACTGAAAAACTTTTTCCTAATGTCCAGTCTAAACCTCTCTTGCTGGAGCTTAAGACTGTGACCTCTTGATCTATCTCCAATGACCAGAGAGAAAAGACCAACCCCTGCCTGTCTACAACCTCCTTTTAGGTAGTTATAGTCAGCAATAAGATCACCCCTGAGTCTCAACAATATCAACAATATTTTGGGGATACTCAGTTATGCTGAGATATCCAGGTTCTGCCATAGTACTTAACTGATGTTGTCTCCATCAAGAGATCCAGAGACCCTCAGTTCTTTCAGCATGTTCCAGCCCACTTCGTTTCCTGAGGAGTTTATTGAGACACACTTGTCCAGTCTATTTAATCCTAAATTTATTAATAAGTTTTTATTGAATTTATAATTCTTTATTTTTCTGATACGCAAAATGAGATTTACTAGCTTTTTCTCATAAGCTGAGCAAAGCTTTGATACTTGTTGAGTAGTCTTTAAGACAGGTCATTTGCATATGAGAATGGAATTAGACTTCATTATTTATAGACTGTTGTGGATGGCTAGAACCCAAGTCAATAAAATTCGAGACAGATCAACCTGAGGTCCTTAGAACTAGTTTGCTAGTAGATCAACAGCTGAGAAACCTGTCTGTAGCTGAACATAAGAACTGTAGTGAATGAAATAAGTGTTTGAAGTTCAAGCTCCAGGCAAACAGAAGAAAAAGAACCCACATCTCAAATCCTTTCTGGTGGGGGAGAAAACAGTGGCAGCTAATGGAGAACAGAATTTGCATTTTTTAAACTTACTCAAGTGGTATTTTCACAAAAACCAAATCAAGTAACATCATGACTAACATCGTGTTTGAAAAATGTCTAGGTTATACAAACTCATTGCCTAACTGCTGATGACCACAGCTGGTGCACTCACCTTCAAAGGATGTATAAGCTTCAGCTGATGTCCCTCATTTCTACACTTTTCCCACAGATATTCTGTGGGTTAAAGGAAAGTATTTACCTTCCCAAAGAAGTTTCTGTTTTGATAAGTATTTCTATTAAGAAGATCCCCCGCTTTTGGAGGATCACAGTGGAAGGCTCTGTCTAAAGGAAATCCAGTAACTTCTCTGGATCATAACCAGAGTTCTTTTCAAGCATCCATTAGGTTGATAAAAGAAAAATGGAAATAGGAATACACAACACTAATTAATAGGTGAGGGAAACACTTGTTTGATGTTTGATTTTAGTGAGCTGAAATAAAAGTTAAGAATTAAGAAGAAAAGTTAAGAATTTGCATGCTTACTTTGGAATATATTTTTAATTATGCCTAGTAAGTACAGAGAAAACTGTGCAGGCAAAGCTGTAAATCAGAATCTAAATAGAAAACTATTTTATGCAGTGAATTATGTACTAATCAGTATAAAGTTTCAATTTTGATACTAGAATTAATGACCTTTAACTTTTCTTCTTGATAGATATTTAAGGCCCTCCAAATAATTAAATGACAAAAATAATTTCATTTTTATCAGCCCAGTTACTTCTATTTTTAGCCATTTAGCTTATTTTTTTAAATGCTAATACTTCTTTCATTAAATTTGTAAGAAAAAAATGCAGAACATTTTTTCATAGGCATGATTTTTGATGTATGGTCCCAGATGTAAGGAAGCTCTATTGTATGTTCTGAGGTTTTCCTACTGAGCATTTCTGAAATTTCAGAAATGAACACTAAGTAGGTCTAAAAGATGCAGTATGGGGTGCATGAGAGATGTTTTTGACACAATAAGGTCAGAGAAGTTAAAGACACGTTCTTTGTTGGCAATTTTGGCAGAAATACTGAAACACAATGTGGGAACTGCAAACCTTATGACATTCGGTAAAATGTGAAAGGCTTCATGTCTGTAATATATGACTTGATGTCATGTATATGAGTTGGTAGCTTTTGCACAATATATAATGAATCTCACCTTTTTGTCTGAAGTTTGAAAAGATTTTCCCAGTTTAAATAACTCATGCTTGAGGTGTGGTGTGAATTTAAAACTCCCTAATGTCCAAGTGTAAAAAAATCCACTACATGATGCTGCAAATAATAATACATATTCTATTCTTAACCTAATGGGTTCTTATAAAATTGTAAACCATTCTGAGAAACCTTTGCTATCTAAATGAAGGATGTATAAAGAGAGGCATGTATAAAAGCAGGGAACCAATTTCCCAGCTGTGTCATTACAACCTGAAGTTCTGTTATAATTTCCCATTATTTTCCTGGATCTTTTGTTTGCTGTTCTTGTGTGGGCAACAATAGATATAACACAGCTAGACCCTTCTGCTTTTGTTAGCTGAGCTCCCCTTGCTTCCACTGTTGGAATGTAGCATTGTGTTTTGGGAGGCAGCAGCAACATTTCAGAAAAAGGTCTGTAAACCATTTCTTTGTAATTGTATTCATACTCTATTCAACTATATTTGCCCTTAAGGAAGTGGGAAGCTCAAAGTACACTGTACTGGAGATGACCATTTGATTGGGAGAGGGACTGTTGGTATGGCAATAGGGAAGGAACTGAAACAGACAGGACAGTGAAGGCAGCTAAAATCAGCTGTACTGGATCCAACCAAAGACCTGTGCTCTGAACAAAGCAAATCCAGAGATAATTGACCTCTAATATATACTGTGGTGCTGCTGCAGAAACATTACAGCAAAAACTTAATCTGAATCATTGTCAGAAGAGAGGTCATTTGTGTCACAATGCTGATTGGAGCACCTGACATAGGGCAAGAGGCTGAGGGAGCTGGAACTGTTCAGCCTCGAGAAGGTTTAGGGGCTCTTGTTGATGTGTATGTGGGAAAAGTAGCAAAAGTAGAACCAAACTTCTCAGTCATGCCCAGGGAGGACAAGAAGCAATAGGCATAAACTGAAATACAGGAAAATCCATTTAAGCATAAGAAAACACTCTTGTTCACAGGTTCAGAGATTCATAGGTTATTCTGAGTTAGAAGGGACCCACAGGATCATCTAGTCCAACTCCCAAGCGAATGCCCACCCAGGGATCAGGCCCACAAGTGAGGAACCATGGCCACGNCTGGAGGTGTTTAAGAGAAGACTCGATGAGGAGCTTAGTGACATGGTCTAGCTGGGGGGTGTAGGGCTGGATGATCCTGGGTCCCTTCCGGCTCGGAGTGGCCTTCTAGACTGTGAGGGAACTAAGTTTGTGTTACCGCTCTGGGATGTGCTTTCAGTCTCTGTACGGGTGTTAGATGGTGAGTTGGACTAGATGATCCTTGTGGGTCCCTTCCAACTCATAATATTCTGTGTGATTCTGTGTGTGATTCAAAACTCAGCCGGCTAACCCTGTTTTGAGCAGGAGGCTGGACTTCCCAAGTCTGGACTTCCCAAGACAGGATTTCCTAAAGTGCCTTACAACCTCAACAGTCCTGTAAATCTGCATGTAGATGTGCCAGGAATTTGACCATCTGCTATTTTGGGTGCCACCAGTGCCTGCAATTCTTACGTACCCTTTTCTGCTCTTTTTTTCTGGTGCTTCCAGACACAGACATGCCTCTTCATTTTCCATTCATACAGCCTTGACACTTCTTTTACTAATTGCTACACCCCAGAAATCTTCAGAACCCTATGGACTTCCTGACTAAAATCTGTATCCATGAGTTTAATAACCCTTGGTGAGCTGCTATTTTCTGTTATTAATTTGTCAAATTGTTTTTTTGAACATATTAATAGTTGAGGGCTTTTTCCTTCCACAACACTGGATGGCAATTAATTTGCAATAAATCCTACACTGGGTAAATTCTTCCTTTTATTTGCACTGCAGTGGCTGCCCAGGAGGTAGCTTCGGTGTCCCCTAGGTCTTGTGTCAGGAGAAATAACAAGTAAGGGGCCCATATGAAGCTTTCTCTTCCAGAATTTGAAGACTCTAGCATATCTTCTATCAATCATTTCTTTTCCAAACTGAAGAAGGACAGTCCATTTCTTCTCTTCCAGGAGTCACTCCATACTGCTGATCATTCTTCTTGCTTTTCTCTGACCTTTTCCTTCTTGCTTTTCTATGTCCTTTTCCTGCTCTGCCACATGATTTTTGAGATGTAGGAAATAAAGGCATGCATAACACAGGAGAGGCTGAGGAGCTGACACACAGTATGTGTTGCTACTCTATTTTCTATTCCTTTCCTAATAACTCATAAAATTCCATTTTCCTCATGTGTCTTTACTAAGCACCACCATCTATGTGGATGGACCTAGTCACAAAAGATCCAGAAAATCTTTCCTGTGTTGTAGTGAGTACTTGTTAGCCAAAAATATAGCATTTTTTCCCTCTGCGTGTATTTATTTGCTCCTACTATTATTGAATATTAGCTGTAATTTTATTTCCCAATTATTTTACAGTTCTTTGGAACCACCCAGCGTTTGTTCCCTGAATATTTTGGTACCATCACCAAACTTTGTAACTTCATTGATTTCTTCCATTTGTAAATCATAGAAACAAAGAATCAGAGGAACACCACTCATCACTGCTTTCCACTTGGAAATTGAGCCATTAACCACAGCACTTTGAGTGTGACCATCATTGTTATAGGTAAGTTAGGTACCACGGTTTTCAGCTTATGTATTCTTTCCAAGAATCTGAACAGATCTGTGCTGCATTGCATCTCTGTGCTGAGAGGACCTGATTGACATTCCCAATATATATATGCAATTGGTTGACAGGATCCCAATTGTTTCCTGCCGAGTTGTCCAATAAGCAAGTTGGACTTCCTGATTTGTACTTTTTCCAAGTTGCTCATATGCCTACCCTGAAGACAGTGTCATGTTTATCATCTTCCCTCTCTATGTTATTGACAGATATTCAGGCTGTATGTTGTACCAGCTAGTCTGAGAATTTCACACTGAATTTCTTGAGGACTCCTGAGTAAATATCACCTGTTTTGGCCAATTTCTTACCCTTTCAGTAATTTATTTTAAGACATTTTCACTTTAAGACAATTCTTCCAGTCCATTCTCCTGAAAAGAAAGAATCCTCTTTAAGTTTCTCAACAATAAATCACAGAGAAGAAGCTTTTTTCTTACTTGTATCTTCTACAAATGCTCCTCCTATTAGACTGTGATCATCTATCAGCCCTAAATGCTCTCTGGCAGATATTCTGCTTGTGGTACTTTAGAAACAGATTTTTGTTGTTAATTTTTACTACTTTAGAAAGTTTTTCTCAGTCACTTTTGTCCTTTCTTACTCTGGTTTTCCTTTGATAGGCTTTAATTTTTTATCGTTTTCAACATTGCATATTTATTTATTTAGTTATTTAATCACAGAATATTCTGAGTTGGAAGGGACCCACAAGGATCATTGAGTCCAACTCTTAAACAGCACCACTGCCTCCCTGGCAGGAATTGAACCCTCAGTCTCCCGCATGAGAGACGGGGACACTCACCACTGTACTAAAGTGGATTCTATTAACTGAACATTTTGAAGCATGCCTTCTTGTTTCTATTAATCCTCTTTTCTCTGGTGCTTAGCTCTACCATTTTTTGATCCCACTTCCTTCAAAATGTCCAGCCAGCACTGTATTTTATAAAGTTGTCTGCAAACACTCGTGAGTAACTTTTGTTGATTCTTTTTACTTATTTTTTCCTAACCTACCAACTAATTGTTCCTGAGTGAGGTTTTGGGGTTTTAAATTTTAAGTCCTCCATGGACGATAGATTGTGAGTACACCATGGTCATAATTTTCAAAGATAACATTTTGAATCTCTGCTGGGTTCAGAAATTAATCAGTCAGTCAACAGTTTCTTTTTTGGAAGTCCTCTTACCAGTTGCTCCAAGAATGCAGCTACTGCAGGAAACAGCAGTTGTCTATGTATCTGAGACCACCAAATTGCCTCACTCCTTTGTGTTTTCTCTCTCCAGTGGCTCTGATCTGACTCGCATGTCTCTACTGATATTCTTGTCATACTGTCTTTTCCCAAATGCCAAGAGACCCTAAAACCCTTGCTATCAATATTTAAACCCAGATGTCCTAGGTCAATGTTTTCACACTGTTAGACTTCTGGCATTTGTATGGAATAAGTATTTATTCATGGTCTTCTTAACTCTTTTGGTGTCCACTGCATAAATGGGACTTTATTGCTATTGAAAAGTCATTTCTTCCTATCAGGATTTTATTAATATCTTAGCTAAATTACAGTTTTTCAAAGGATAGAGATTTTTTATTACTTTCCCAGGAGAGGATGAGTCATTCAAATCTTTGTGTTCTTTCCACAGCCTCTCATTTTAAAACTCCCCTGACACTTTTCTAACTCTAAGTGCTTACAGTGCACTTTTTTTATTTTGATATAGACAAGAGATTGTCTTTCTTCTTGTCACGGTCCACCCAGCTAGGCTAGGGGCGTGATGGTTCATTTGCTGGATCTCAAAGTGCAAAAGAAATCCCAGAAAGCGGTTAGCTTTGATCAAACAGTGAAGCTTTATTATATGCCTGTAAAGCGGGAACGCGATAAGTTAAAGTGAGATATGAAAGGTAAAGAGAAAGGGAGAGAGAAAGGGTTTAATAGCTACCACCATACGACCGAGTCCTCAAGGCGTCCCTATAGATCCGTAGCTGATGAAGGGTGAGAGAAGCTTCCAAAGTCCAGTTGCTAAGATGCCATCTTTATACTAGTTGTTACCCTTTGCCTCCCCTCCTCTGTTCCAATCTGTCCTTCTCTGCCACGTATGTCCGAGGAAGTGTCCAAGGTAGTGTCCAAGTCAAGGTCGGTTTCGAGTGGCCTTTTGCCAGGAAGTGTGTTTTTGTGTTGCAGTGACAGGGCTCTATGATTCATAGTGTATCTTGTCCTGTCCCAGGATGCCAGGAAGAAGTCCACAGCATATCTTGTCTCTTCCTCCGGATAACACAGGAGAGAGGGCATATCTTATACTACACTGTCTCTGCTCTGTGGTATCAGCACTCTGGTTCCCACAGTCCAGCCTTAGCCCAGAGAGCATCACTGGCAGGCTGAACTCTTGTCAAGACCTTAGCCTCAGGTTTTTTGGGGTACCTATATTGGTCCAAGTCTGATGACAACGCTGAGACAATACTCCTCTTCTGACCAACACTTACACCTCTGTAGGCCTAATTCAAAAGTGTCCTTGATTACTAATTAAACCTCTTTCATAATTAGTCCCTCTTCTCTGATCAGAAAGAGAGAGAGCAGCTAAATAAAATGCTAATTTATAGGGCATTTGGTAATTATATGCTGACTGCCTAGGTTAATATTCATCTTCTGTTAAACAAAAATCTGTTGCAACAGTGGAGTGGAATCTGGAATCTGGTCTCTCCTGGAGTGCAAAAAGTTGTACCGGAGCTTAAATTAGGGCTACAAACCTGAGCTAGTCACGCTGCTTACACCACAACTACCTTGTTCTGAGATATCTCTGTTATTTCCACAGGACAATGCAGTGGTTTATGCAATCATGAATTCCTTATAGAGTACATGAATAAAGGCAGAAGTCTAAAATGAGGCCCACAGCCACCAGTGGTTCTATGCGTGCTCTCTAAACACAAAATAATTTAAGTCCAACAGCAGGAAATACAGACAAGATAATGAGGTTGGGAAATATGTTTCTCAGTAAGTAATATGTATTTAACTTAAAGCTGGTAGGTGTTGCCTCTAGGGGACCAGGATTCACCATTCTGATAATTCCTCCAGGATTTGTTACCCAAGACCATCTTTTGAGTTTCTTAGATGTAGCGAAAGCACTTGATGTGAGATCAAGGATGTAGAAATGGAATGGCCATTTTAATTATATATATATTTGCAGGATATCCCAAAGGCTTATGTAATAAATTATTATTGCACAGCATCGCAAGAATTTCATATGTGCACTGATTTCTTTTTAGTATTGAATAACATCCAATGTGGTAAGGAATTTGACAGTCATCATAGGTGAATCTGGAAGCAGGAATTTTCAAAGAAAGCCTCCTGAGCCCAAGAATGAAGACAGAATTATGGACATTCTCATTATTTTTGTAAGTACCAATTCATATTTTCATATACACCAATTCAGTGTAGATGTGAAGTTTTGGCCTGTTCTTTCCAACTCTGAAGTACCTAATTCAATTTTGCATTAATAGGAACGATTCAAAATTACATATGAAACCTATCTGCAAAATTTCAATTCATTTGAAACTGTTTCTAATAAAAGACACTTTTCTGGCTGAAAATGTAACTGACCTTAGCGCAGAGATACTCCTCCTGGAGGTAGATACAATTCCTTAAACTAGGTATCTCACAGACTGTTGCAATAAATATGAACACTGAACAACATGAAAAGGTTAGGGAACATAATTCATTATTCTAGGACTTGTATGTTCAGTCAATTTCCAAATCCATCTGCAAAATATTTTTTGAGTGAATGAGCAAAATGTCACCGAATGTTGCAGTGAAGGAGAAAATGCGAGTTCATTTCCAGGCTCAACCTGGCTAGCTGCTTCCTTGTAATAAGAGACCATTTCAACACAGGCAGCTTATAAATAAAGTCTCCTCATTGAATGTGGAAAATATTGCACATGTTGTGTAATGTATATGTTAAATAAAAAAGTCTCCCTTGTTGGATTGGCAGCTTGAGACTGCTCCATTAGCTCAACAGCAGAGTTGTGGGCCCCTTGGCCCTATCCCATCAACCCTAGCTTGGCTTGGGAAGTTAATTTTGAATTTGGCATGGGCACAAATTTATTTAAGGCAATGTTTGTTAGGTTCTAGCTGGTGGATGGAAAATATAGTATATGATGCCCAAATTGTGACCTCCTGTGTGGAACTCCAGAAATTACTTAAAACTAAGAATAGGAGAAAATATAAAGCATAGACATAGATGTACTTGCAGTTTCAGCTACTGTGGTTTTGAGCAGCTGAAATGCTCAGCAACAGAGGCCACAAGACAAAATCCTAGTCCTAAAAGTTCCTATGTGACTGGATCCTGAAATTCCTTATCAGCAAAAGCGCTTTGAAAAAAATTTGCTAAAAAAAAGGGTTAACAGAATAAGATTTTGCTGGATCTAAGTTTCTCTAAATTAATTTCTATTTCTCTTTCAGTCAGAGCTAGCTGTCAGGTACTTTCAAGGACTTTTCCTTAAGCATGTGCAATTTTCTTTTCCCTTATATTAAAAAAAATTGCTGGTGTTTCTGCACTACTAGGTCTATCTACCCTTCAGCAATTTTGCCCTCTTTCTTAGCTCTTCATTTTGGAGATGACTAATACTGTCTCTCCTTATCTTTCTCACTGCCTTCTTGTTTCCATCTCTCATAAATACTGCCATTGCCTTGGTTTCTGTGCCCACATAGCCTTTGACCAGACTAACAGTGTTATAGAACCACGATACCATTGCTGGGGAAGTGAAGGAACTTTAATAACAAGATCCTTTTATGAGAGGACGTAATCTTTCTGGGAAAGAACAAATAAACTTGCTCTTTTTTTGAAATATCTTCTGTTTATTTTCAGCTAAATCCCATATTTTTCCCATGTTGTTAATGTTTTCAGGTGCTTTTCTTATTTTTTATGGTTGCAACATTCATCAAAGCTGAAAAGCTAAAATTCATTCGGTTTAGACATACCAATAGAATGAGTCATATCAGTAAACTTGTTCAACCATTTACTGAAGTCTGGAGCCTCATATATGTTTGCAGTACACACATGCTTGAGAGGAGCCTTGCTTAATGGCAGCCTTAAAAAAGACATTCTTTTGGATCCCTCTCCACTTGTGACTCATTCTTGCTACTGCTGGGCACTTGTAACATTCCTCTTGTGTTTTGCATCCCCAACAATTTCGTGGAAGAGCCCAAAGGTAAAGCTTGATTTGGGATGGAGGAAACAAGTGCAACACCCAAATTGCCCTTTGTGCCCTTGAAGCAGGAGTCAAGCTGGAGAAAAATACAGGCTAGCAGGTCAGAAAAATTAATATATTGACAGTTTCTTGAAAGAAATATATGTCATATAAGCTGTATTGGTTCCTCATGAGAATCACAGAATATTCTGAGTTGGAAGAGACCCACATGGATCATCGAATCCAACTCTTAAATGGCACCACTGCCTCCCTGACAGGAATCGAACTCCTGGTGTTCTGCATGAGGGGTGGGGACACTCAGCACTGTACTAAAGTGGATTTGGTAAGCCACATTTGTTTGTTATTATGTCAGAGATAAAGATGCCAGACTTATATTGTGTCATGCCTTATTCCAGCATGTCAGCCCTGGTGTTTTAAATATTAAGAAAAATAGATGCTTAGAAATCATCTTACATTTATTTAGCTAAAATCCTATTAACTCGTTTCAAGGTGAAATCAGCTACAGTTCTTTTCTTTCAAATAATCAAAAGACAACCTGAATCATTTGAGAGTGATCTCTCATTGGAATGGTCTGCCCAGGGAGACGGTGGAGTCACCATCCCTGGAGGTGTTTAAGAAAAGACTGGATGAGGAACTCAGTGACATGGTCTAGACGATGGGAGTCTTGGATGGGTGGAGCGTGGTGCTCATGGCTCTGGGGTTGTGGGTTCGATCCCTGTGTGGGACTCATTTGGGAGTTGGACTAGATAATCCTTGTGGGTCCCTTCCAACTCAGAATAACCTGTGAACCTGTGAATGCTATAGGGCTGAAACTTGTAAAGGTTGATTATGTCTCTATTATGATTGCTACAAGTCGTTCTTGCTTGGATATACTGTTGAAAGATTCAAGAACATAAAAATGTTTTTTAGTACTGCAGAGGCACAGATGGGGTAGTCATAGTTGTTCTGGAAAGCATGTATCTGAACTTCATGAATCTTGTTCATTCAACCATACTTTTCTAGGAAAAAGACACACTGTCACTGTGAGTGCCCAGTTTTTTCAAGCCCAGTTATCCTAACTACATGTACAAAGAGCTGCAAACAGCAATATTTTTAACTTGGTGGTCAGAAAATTATAGGAAATGCTCTTCCACTAATCTTGCCAATACATTTCCACAAACTTTCTCCCAGTAACCACATTACTCCTGCTTCCCAAATTACTGTAGTTTCTTGGACTGCATTTCCAAGTGGCTGACTGGTGGCTATTAAAGAATCTCTTGAAATGTAGAGTAGTTGAACTGATGGATAGGTGTCAACAATGTGACTCATTCTCGATGGTAGAAAGTCCATGTGAAGTGATTGAGCTTAAAGAGGTGCACAATAGGCAGTGGTAAAACATTATTAGGTTGGCTGTTCTAGTGAGACTGCTATAATAAATGCATATGGAAAGCATGGCTTGCATCTTTCTGTGGAATGTAACAATAATTACTGTTGTTGCTTTTGAACTAAGGTATACCTATAAAATTGTATTCAGAGGTGCTTTCAGGGAACATGGAAGTTTTCAGTACGTAGTTTGAAGAACATTTGTGATACAATTTGTGAGTATGTTGATATCATGAAAAATGAAAAAGTCTTATAAACCTTACACATGGATCTAGTAAATAATCTTGAACTATTGTAGCCCTTTCAGCAGAACTGGAATACACTATATATTATTGGAGAAAAATTATTTTCTTGTGTCTGTCACAAAGAGAGCATTACTGAGCTTCTGAAAACAAATAGTAAATATTAATAGCCAGACTTCAGGGGAATTCTGCTGGATTGTTCAGGGTGTCATCTCCGGATCTGAAACTTGAAGAAGATACCAATTTGATCTGATGCAAAGTGAAACAGCTGAGTTACAAACACTACTTATCAAGTATCTCTGGGGACTCATTGAAACAAAGGTAGCTGTAATGAAACACTTTTAAAAGCACCCTTGAGCTAGTCTAGCTACTTTTCAGTGTGTGACATATATGAAAAACCATCTTTATGTTTTTTTGAATACACGTTCAGTATTTTGTGGCACACTGATATATTTATAAATTATGTCTTTTTCATTTAATATTTATGTAGAATCTGTTTGTATGTTAGTATGGGTCAGCTTCAAAAGATATGGAATTACATATTCAGCTAAGCATTTAAAAGGTCAGAGGCTTGTCCAAAGCTTATCCAACATCTCAAGTATGAAAATCCGGAGTGAAAACCGTCTGATGGGAATAACATATTGCTCTCAAATGGTGCTGTCTTGTAACCTCTTTTGTTTCTTTATTTTCTCACCTCCATTTCCTCCTTTCTGTGTCATTCCTGAAGTAGGACCATCCCTTAGATCAGGTCTTAATGCCCTCTTCAGTCATGCATTTTCTAAGGACTGATTACATCTACATATCCCACAGGCACTAAATCAGGTCTGCTGTACTTGAGTTTCTATCCTTCTCCCCAGGACTGTTTTATATCTGCTGCATTATGCGATTTTTGTGCCGTTTTATTATTTTTTACATAAATGTGTGATTGAAGGAGTACATCGTATTCCTGGAGCGGAAAGCCAATAAGGCTGGTAGTTCCTGCATCCAGCAGAGCATTTTTGTAGTTCTGTAGAGGCTGCAAAGGAAATTGTGTCTCCTGTCCAAGAAAGTTTGCCCCTACCATAGGCAACTAAATCGTTCCTCTGGGAACACACTGGGAAAGCACGCTTCATTCTCTAGTGTTATTTTGATGTGGATGCAAGAAAGAGCAAAAGAACAAAATGAAATAAAACCTAAAAAAGTTATTCCTTTTCTCAGGTTATCTGTTTGGGTTTTTCTGGTACTTTCTGCTTATATTTAAGGTGGAAATAATGGCAAGAGAAATTCCTTGATGACATTTTGGTTCTTTCACCTGAAGCCCTTTGCAGTAGAGGAAAAAACAACTCTTTAAAGGCTTAAGTAGTTTCAATTCAGGATTTGTACAAATTTCGGTTCAATTTGAAATCCAGATCTGAATATACTCAGTCTTGGTGAATTTGAATTCCCTCTTTGAAATCCAAGTTATTGGCAGACCTTTCTCCTCATGAAAAAAATAAAGGCTGACACAAAGTACCTGAGAACAGCAAGGCATTTAAAACCTGATTCAACGCTTTACTAGTTGAAATTGTGTCCCAGGCGGTCAAAGGCTGCAGTAGTGCCAGGTGGGATGAGAATACTCCTCTGTTGTTCTCCCTAACACAGGAATAGGACCCTCTTACTTCCTCTCCTCTTGCTCACTTTGCCTTGTTTCTCCTTTTTTCTCCTGGCAGGACTATGATGATGATGGATAGACTTTTAATGCTGATAATTTTTAAGTTCGTTTTTTTCTGTTCTACTTGTGCTTTTTGCCACCCCAAAACCCCATGTGCATCCATGCCTTGCCTGCCATGCAGGGTCAGCAAAGTGAACTATGAGCACAATGAAAAAACGGTGCCCGATTGAAAACAACCACCAAGTCTATTTTCCTTACTGAAACACTTCAATCTATGAGAGCATATAAAAAACTAGAGCACCGCAGGCTTCATGAATAAGTTCTTACAAGAAAGTGTAAATAATTAGGGAAATTGTTCCATCACTTATATTTGTTTTTCTCTTTCTGTCTGAGTGGTAGCCTTAAGCCTATGTGAAATACCGTGACAGGGAAGGCCTGCCAAGCTCTTTTTCTGCATAGTACTAAAATGTGTCTGGAATCTGCTCTGTGTGAGGAAAGCACAGACAGTACCATTCTTCTAACTTTCACAAACTAGTTTGGTAAATAAAATATGTGACCACAAAAGGTGGTGGGAGGCAGAGCGGACAGGAAAAAAAAAAGGAAAGAAGGATGCAGCCGTCAGACTAATTTAAGGAATAGAGACACACCAACAAGTCCATGGTCATCCACATATTTTTAAAAGGTTACTTCACTAAAAGATTTGTGACAAAAATGTGGGCGTCCATAATGTACGGTATGCTGCCCAAAGAATGCATATTTTTTAAAAATGTACCATGTACGAGGAAATTTGTGGCCTTTTATCTTATAAACCTGTTTCCTGTTTTAGACATGGTCTAGAAGGAGTCTAGGAAGATTTAGAAAACCTTACTTCTGTCTGCAATGTTTTTCATCTTTCTATACAGGACAAGTAACAAGTATTTGAAATAGGGATTTGCCCATGCTAGCAGGCATCGGGTTGACCGAGGATAATTTACGCCTGGGTACATAATTTAAAGATATATGCTCTGGCTGTTCTAAAAGTTTTTTTTTAGTTTTGGGGGGTTTGGGTGGGGGTTTTTTTGAGACAGAGGTGAGAAATCATTTTGGAGATTATAGTGGTATTTCCAGATACAATAGTCCTAGCATTAGCCTGAGGTGGGGGAGTTTTCCATTTCCCTTACAGCTTATATTAAATTACTTTGCTTTCTTGTCATAGGCATAATCCTTTGATGAGAAAACCTTGATGGCATTTCAGAAGAGGAAGAAAACCCGCCTCTGCAGAGTCACCAGAGACTTTGGCTATTACTAATTGATTCTACATGGAGAGCACACAGTGGTGACAGCCCTCAGTCTGAAATAGTAAGACAAAGAGTTTTTCACCTTCTTTGAAGTGCTGCGTGCAGGAGCTCTTAGAAATGTAAAAGTTTCTCTTTGCCTGCTGAGGTCTTCTATGCCACGGGTCATGTCAGGGTGATTTGTTCTGTGCATGTTGGGAAGGATAACGATGGAGGGATAAGGACTTAGGGGGACAACCTTTGTGTGTAGCACTAAACTCACTACTTAGGTGGGTGGGAAGTGGTGAGGCCACTTGACCATAAAATTTTTCTCAGTTTTAGAGCAATCCATGCAATGCCCCTATCTAAGGTTTTGATTTCACTTAGAAATCTGTCCAGTGTAACAGTTGGCTACAATTGCAAAATCACCATTTTTCTTGCCTGATGCTGGTAAGTGAGATTCCCAGTGAGGAACAGAGCTATTGCTCTTGTTACTTCAGCCTATGTCCCAGACTTGGGTAGTGTAGAGGTGGTGGGAGAAGAGCAACTTCTGGCAGCAGCAAATGGCACAGATATGGAGGCAGAGGAGACAAGCACACCAGCAAGGCTGTTGAGGCAGTTGTTCCCTAGTGCCAGCAGCCTTGGCTGCAGCAGCTGACCTAGCAGACCAGTACACTGCAGAGGTTGCCTCAGGTTCTCAGTAGGTGTAACCTCCTCTCCCAAGGCTCGCCCAGCTCTCGGTTGGAACTTGCAAGTGGGTTCTCAGCTGTCCTTTTCTGCAGCTGTGGTATGAAAGGTTTCTCCAACCTGGTACAGAGTTTATAGGGTCCTTTTGGTCTGCTCCTCTCCTCTCTGTATTGTATTTTTTTTACAAGTCAGTGAAATCACCACTCTCTGGGAAAAATGTTGCCAGCCTGACTGCTGTCTGATGCAACCTAGTGCAGTACAGTAGCAAATTATTTGCCCTTGGGCAGGATCTTTGCAGGATGGGCACAATTAATGGCAGCAGATGAAAGCTACACATGCTATGGAAAGCTGTAATCCATCTTCCCCACTCTTCTCTGAGTGATCCAGCCATACACCCCCAGCAATGCCTACATCAGGATGCAGGGGGCTGGGGAGGAATGAGCACCTTGCAGCTCCAGTAGGCCCGTTGACTGGTGTAATCCAATGCACTGTGACAGCTCTTTGCTGGGCTAGCAAAGAAAATAAATACTTTTTAAGAATTGCTGCTGATTCAAGAGATGAAATCGAGAAGCTGATAATACTGAGAGGTTATGAAAGGCATATGATGGTAATGTAGTACCTTGGCAATCTCGTCTCAAAAGAAAACAGGACATTCCTGGCACACCAGGTAACATTTTGCTTTTGAGTTACTGCCACAAAAGACTGATTAACTTCTAAAACACAAACAAAACCCTCAGACCCCATTGTGAGGACCAGATAGGAAAAAAATTCAGATGTCCTGTACATGTTAACAGGGGCTCCTGTGAGTATGGAAAGTGATATATATAATGGGGTCTGACTTTCAGTTTTGGATTTTGCATTTGTTCATTGTACATTAATTATTCTGTACAGTTAATCTTGAATGAAAACACAAATTTCATGCTTGTCATCATATGACCTCAATATATATTTTGAGAGAAATGTCATTGAATGTTGGGAGGTTTCTAAAATGGAGTTGTGCTTGAAAATGGAGTTTGTAAGGAAGGAATAACTGATCGGACTTAAGAGCCTTGCCTGATTTCAAAATCTAGATTTGAGCATATGTATACAAAACATTTGTCTTGGACTCATTTCAAGTAGATTTTTACTTCTTATGAATGGGATGATTTAGGAAGTTCTTTCCCAATCAGTAAATTTGGAATTAACTACAGCAGTCACATCTCAGGAGTTTCAGAGTTCAACTGAAAAGTGTTTTCAACAGCAATATTTAAAATTATCTTTGTTTGGTGATTGCCTCTTCTGAGCTTTGCTAGCATTATTAAAAATAGCACAGGCTGTGGAATTTGTGTCATGGACAGAGTGCGTCAACACCTAAGGTTTTCAAAGAATAGGAAATTTTGATGTTTTGGTGCTTTGATCTTCTGAAAATAAGTGCAACAAATAAATTAGTAACTAAACAAGAGTGAAAATTAATTATTATTTTTATTCCTACTAGTATTTTCATTTGACTTCTCCACCAAAAAACCTAATAATTTACACAGCTCTAATTCTGATGATGTGAGATTTCTTTTACAAAAATTACTTGGTTTTTATGGTATTTTATTTATTTATGTTCGTAAAAATGCTGAAATGCCTTGCCTGAAAGGGAAAATATTTGGATTGGAATTGAAGTTCTCTGCTCCTCTGTAGGCATGAGGGTTGCGTCTGTTGATAGGCTCTGCAGCCAGATGGCATTCAATACACTCTTTAACCAGAGCTTTTCCAAAAAGCCCTTTTGAAAATGAGAAAAATCTTGCACAAGAACTTGTCAGGTGAAAGTCTACAAGTATCAAGGAATTGTATTTTCAGTGTGTGTTAGACTTTGCTTGACTATTGGAATTGGTTCTGAAATATTTAGGACATTTTCTAAAACAATCATTTTGGAAAGATAACATTTTTTTCTAACAAGCTGTAAGGGAAACCTTCCAACACTGTCTTTGAATTATTTGCAGTTAAGTAGGAAAAGGCAACGTAATGTTTTTAATAAACCCATAAAACATGTTGATAACAAAGACAGGTATCTCAGGAGTAAAACGTAAGGAGTAAAAATTGTCATATGTAAAGATCTGTCTCAGCTAATCAAGTGTGATTTTAAACAATGCATTTTACTTCCTCAATTTTTCCACCATGGGAAGTAGCACCTTTTTAATGTAAATGAGAATGCAGTTTAAATTGCAACCTCCACCTACTCATGTTTTGGTTTGTTAAATTCCTGAAAATAACAATGAAAATAACAATTCCATAGTAGTTTTTGAGAGGAGGTTGAAGGTCTCCAGTCCTTGCCAAGCACTTGCAACCGGTTCTGTACAAATTATGTTTATCTTTTGAGATTCATCTCTTATAGCATTTATGCATAATGACATCATTATATCTGGTTTCTCCACAGTGCCAATAAAAAAGATCTCTCTGACTCTTGAGAGGTTTTGCTTTTTAGAGCTTGTAGACTCACAGAGATTTGTTATACTTCCATACTGGATGGATAGATGGACTGCACCACGCTTTAGGGAGACCACATTCAACTTTCAGTCTTGTGGCAAGCTTCCTGGTCCAGCCCATGTCCTTCAAGTGTGGGAGGTGGGATCTCAGCACATCCTCTGATATATGTGCTTTGACAAGTGCTTCAGGCAGACTGGGGGGTGATGGGGAACCCACTACCTCACCTGACAAGGTAGGAGCTGTCACTGAGCCAAGGGTTGGGATGGGCAATACCTTGGAGATCTGCCTCTTTCTCCTCAATTCATTTTATAACTTTGTGTGGTGTTTGCAATCTCTTGGGAAAACTGGCAGAGGGAAGAAGGCTGATAAAACAGCCACTTAAAAACTCCCTGTATCTCATGTTGGAGTCGTTGTTTGGAACTTTGACACAGGGGATGTGTCATTCTCTGTCTTTTTCTGCCCAGCAGGAGAGTGCGAACAAACCATTGAAAAAAGTTTTGCCTAAAAATATTATCATTGGCCTAATTTTATGAAGAAATACATTGCTGTGGCATGCTGCCTTGTGTTCTGTTTGGAAAACTAGAAAGAAATAAGTATTTTTTAGGTTTTTATCTGGAAATAGAGCAGAAGGTATTGCCTGTGACATGAAAATTGCCCCTGTTGGGACTCAAGATACCTAAAGATGTCTTTACCTAAATCAATAAAGCGTGGCAAACCCCAGAAAACTTTTGCTTCCTAGTTTGGTAGATAGTGGCGGCTGGTAGTAATTCTTTTAGAGTGAAGAAACTTCTACTTTCACCTCTGAAATCTGGGTCCCTGAGCAGACCCAAGAGCAGCAGCCTACAAACAGATTATAGAGAGTGTGATACTGGAGCTGGGATTCTGGCCTTTACTCTTTTGACTGAATCATTCTTACTTTCTTCCTGAAGTCCAGTCTGGGCCTGGCTCCATCTACCACTTCTGATTTACTGATTTAATTCACACAGGCTTTCAGCTCTCCAGCAAATGCCTGATGATATTCATGAAAATCCTCCCCTTGACTTAAAGGGACTTTGTGTCAGTCTCCTGAAGCACATGCGCTAAAATGATTCCTGATACCCTCAGGGCGAAGTGCATTGAGAAAGATTTCCCCATCCCACCTGCCTACCCTCTGCAACTTGATTTTCTGTGGTGCTCAAAAAAAAGCCTTTGGACATGTCTTATTGTTTCTGTTGGAAGCTTTTCTGCCATCTTGGAGACATCACCTTTATTTCCTGTGTGGAAACCACGGAGAACTTCTGTCAATTCGTGTATTATAAATCAAGTTTGTTTATGAACTGCAGTTTGTCAGGATATTGAACCAAATCTTATAAGGCAGAAGCTTTCACTAGGCAATTATCAAAAACTAAAGTTGTAGATAATTGCACAGTAAGTAAACTTTCATGAACAATTCATTATCAAGATAATAACATAGCATTATTTGAGTGATGCTGGCTAGGCTGTAACATATGTTTCCCTTTCTAAAATATTAATCACCAATACACCACAGGAAAAAAAATCATATTTTTTGATGTATCAACTAGCTTGAACAGACTTTCTTAATACTATTTGTTATTAGAAATTTCTAAATGATCGGTTGCTGCTTCATTGTTCTTCACAGTTGAAAAAGACCCAAGAGGCATGCACCCAAAGCCTCATTTGTGCAAGTGATTGATGGTGAAATGATCCGGAATGACAAGTTTCACTCTAGATTTTTTGGTAAAGCAAGAAAAGTACAAAGAGCAGGCTAATTTGCAGATCTGAGTACTTAAACTGCCTTAGTGCTGTGAAAGTCTTACTTTACCCAAATCTCAACTGACATGCTTTTGATTTCTACCTGTAGGCTACCAACAGTTTCTTAGGGTAAAAACTAGCAAGTCAGTTCTGTTCTAGTCACTTTCACAAAGCCAGAGGCATTTGTACCTGTGAATGGAGGGGAAAGACTGAACTAGAGTTAAGAATCTGAGAATGGAGGCAACAGCACTGACAATGAATTTAAAAGTTCTGTTGGGAGCTTCAGCCCAGCAATCATCCTGGCTCATTGCTCCCTTGTAAAAATCTCAAAGAGCAAAAGGTCTGTCACTTTCACTGCCGTATCTCTTTGGCATAAAGCAATAATACAGCACTTATTTTGGAAGGGTGACCTTGCTCCTCCTCTGCATGCTGTCTGACATAGACACGTGGGATCTCTGTCTGCAATAAACAATGGGAAAGTGCCTCT
The DNA here is from genome assembly GCA_013390025.1 of Pitta sordida. Lineage (NCBI taxonomy): Eukaryota > Metazoa > Chordata > Aves > Passeriformes > Pittidae > Pitta > Pitta sordida. Next base: position 8,096 of record WEKX01022119.1, on the reverse strand, counting down.
TTCAGACCTCAGCTGACCTCTCTGAGAAGTTGGTTTCTATCCTTCCCCATCTCTCCCTGACATTCGTTTTATTTGGGGGATCACTAATAGAGAGAGTGATGTATAAGAGGGGTTTACCTCTGCTGCTTCCGAGCCCTGACCACTGGGTGATAGGGATACTGGGACAGCTGATGTTCCCTCCAGTGGTCCCTCAGAGCAGCCACCTACGGTTGCTGGCTCTGTGTCTGGGCTACCCCTTTGTGGAGACAATTCCCAGGTGCAGACAGGAAAGAAGTGGAGGAACAGTAGGACCACATCATCTCCTTTGACTTATGTTTTGTAGTCTCAGATTTCCAGCTACTCCTCAGCTTTCTTCCAGATTCAGGCCTCTGTTCCTTGTGTGCTGGCCTATACGGAGAGATGATTTGGTGACAGCAGTCACAATGAACCAGCACAGATCCTAAGGCCCGGCCCAGTTACATGGCTTCTACCCGATGGGCTGATACTGCTTCTCCTGATCTCAACTACAGCAAGTTTTTGTTCTGTTTTAGTGGCAACAAAAAAATTGCAGAAAGCATTCCCAAATTGCCCATCCCTTGGTCATTATCATGCCTGTGTCTTTGCAAATTGCAAAGTCAAACCAAGGCTGTTGAAATTACTCATTAGAACTGTCTGTGCCACATTGTATGGCAGTTGCAATATTTGTGGTGAAGTGATTAAGTGACTTTCCGACCTTGGCAATGGGATGCAGATACATGGACCTCTAGGTTATTTGTTCAAGTATTCTTGATCAACTGTAACTAGAAGTTAATGATTAACAGACATTATTGTCCATTTAAAACTTGTAGGTAGTCACAGCTCTGCTCCCAGTGGTTCCTCTGTCTTATCTGTACTCATGTGCCTCTTTCAGCAGGGCCTTAAAATACACTGGGGCCTCTGCATAATTTACTTGTTCATTTGTTTGTTATTATTTCAGTTGCACCATGGAGCAGAATTCTCTAGAAATGTATCTGAACCTAAAAAGGCCACATAGAATGGAGTTATGTTTTCAAATGAATGTAGAAAATCACATCTAAAATTCCTACTGCTTGTCTTTAGGCCCATTTGTTATTATTTTTCACAAAGGAGTGTCCTCAAGAAGTCTGAGGTAGGTGCAGCCGTTAAATGGGGGAACCTTTGGCACTGGGGAGTGGACTTTGTTTGCCCTTCCAGGTTTGACCCACAAAACCAAAACGTTTCAGGAGGTGAAGCAGGGATGAGTCCCAAATCAGAAAGACGGGGTTTGTGGAACTGGTACTGGTGTGCTTCCAGTATTTCGATGTATCGCAGAGGGAGGACAAGACACAGAAACAGAGGTGGGCTTAACCTCAGCACAGGGACCACACCAGGCTCTTAGGCTTATGTAGGCTTAATGCTGGGAATCACTCCAAGAGGCTGGTTGTAGAAATGAGCAGTGTGTGTGTGTGATTTAGTGTGACCGGAAGCTTAGCCTTTATTCTGAATGTACCCCATGTCTTTGAGTACCTAAGTATTTTTGAAAGGTCCGAGCATTATTTGTTTCCTCTAATGAATTTGCCATGCAAAGGATTGGCAGATGCTTGAGTGTTACCAAAAATCACCAATGCTAAATGGTCTATGGTTAGGCTGACTTCACTCAAATACAGGTCTTTCAGCCACAGATAAAAGTCTTTCATGATCAGGGCTGATCTAGACTGACAGAGCAACACTGAGCTTTACCCTTCGGAAGATAAACACTGACTCTCAGGCTTAAAGCTGTCAGTGTAACTCTTTTAATCAACATAAAAATTTTTAGAAAGTTTTAGAATGAGGAAAATGATCAAAGGAGGACAAATATTAACAATTTGATTCTAGGTGGTTAAGATGTCATTCTCTTTCAGTCAGCTACATCTGGGATATTGTGTTCAATTGTAGGACCCACTTTACCTGAAATATATTGAAGTGCTAGCCAGAGGTCAGAAAAGAGTGTTACAATTAATCACAGGGAGTAGAGATAAGACAACTGTAGACAGATAACTGAAAATAATAAAAAAGGACAAACTTCATGGACAGTGGAAAAGGATTTAATCTGTGAGAACTGAAATTTAGAAAAAAAGAACAAAAACCTTTTTAGGCTTAGCAGTAGAATATCACACAAAGGATGTGATGGAAAATATGTTGTCAAGAACAAACAAAACTGCAAATTTTAGTAGCTGTTTCTCCTTTGTATTCTCTTATTTACATCAGGCATCCAACACAGTAATAGCAGCATCTCCCCCTTCTTGAAAGTCAGAGATGAAATACAGATGGATTTTTAAACTGCAAAATATATCGAAGCCTGTCAAACAGACTAACTGAATGTGCCCTTAAACAACCCACATAGAATTACACAGGCCTCTAATAAACTAACAGGAGCACAAGTACAAATCTAGGACTTGGTAAATCTTGCACTGAAAAACCACCTATAAATGTGTTTTAACATCTGATGAATAAAAAAGTGTAAGAATCTGGATTCCAGGTGTTAGGAGCCAGTATATAGAGATGAGTGATTGGCCCTGTGTATTTAATCATTTGGGGGTCTCAATTTATATTCACCAGAGATGGTCCTATGGCTGAGATCACCAATCTAATTTTACTTGTTTCTGCATCAATCTGGAAGGAAGTATGGTCCCTAATGTAAAGACCACTGCTTTATTTAGTAAGCCGTATAATCCTCTTGTGTAACATGAGCAATAATATCACATTACATTCACTGTAACTAACAAATTACCAAGATTGATATTGTAAATCCACAGAGAGAATGACAACTTACCCACCCCCCCAAAGCATTCACATAATCTGAGCTACAGTTCCTAGCACAGAAGCAGAAAATAATATCATTAGGCAATTCTTATACACATTTTCATCTCTGCAGAGGTTTTCTTTTTTTAACATAGTTTTTCAGTCACAGTTTAGCCAAGGACCAGCCTTGCAAATAGTCTCTCAGAAAAACAAGGGTTAATTAGTTATGGCACTTCTAGGAAGAAAAAACCTTTGTGCTTTTCAATACATGATTTAATCTCAACAGCCACACCTTTCAAATGGGCAATAATGCCTCACAGCCCAGAACGAAGAGTGATGAGCAAAACCAAGTGTGTTTTCTGATCTATATTAAAAAGAGATGTGTCTCTGACTCATATGGTGGAAAGATGATTCATGTTTTATATTTTTCCTATTCTTAGGGTAGAAGCTGGGCAGACGCCGATGTTACTACAACAGTGTTTGGAAAGATACGCTCTAGTAGTTCCCAGCTGGGCCGAAAATCAAGATCAAAAGAGAACTCTGTGGGTAAGAGAAGAAACATTAGCAACAAAAATAAATCTTTTAGACAGAGATGTGTGTGTGCGAAGTTCCACAGCCCTTGGTTTGCAACAATCTAACCCTTAACTGTGTCACCTACGAGCAACGTTTGCAGCAAGAAAATGTGGGCTGTTGAGAAAGAATGAACCCAAACCACCATGCGGCCTCCTCTGATTCCTCAATTCCCTTCTTTCTTATCACTCACAGGCATCAAAGTGGATCTCTCTACATTTGGAACCAAAAAAAATCCCAGATCTGAGCTCTGAAGAAATGGATGACAGTATTTAGATCCTGAAAGATATATACAGGCTTTTAGAACCACAGGATGTCTTGCCTGGATTGTCCCATCTGTTTTGGACAAACCTACACTGAGTTGCTATTGCATATGCCCTTGTCCAGCATCTGTGTGTTTTCAGCCAGAGCAGGTGGCAGGAATAGCAATGCTTCATACATTTCTGCAGGAAAGAGTGAATCCTTGGGATAAAAATATACAACTTTCATTTAGTCTTTTTTTCCATGAAAAACTGTGACTGATTGATTATTTCCCAGCAATAATTTTGCAGGTACAAAAGTAAGGATAAACTCAGTTCCTATTTAAACTAATATAAAAGCTACCAATTCTTTTTTACAGTAGACTGAAACAATTTTAAAGCAGTAATTTTTCTAAGGTTAAATTCTAACTTTTTTCCTTATTTCTGACTGTGGGACAGCTCCTGGGCACCGTTCAGTGACAATTCTCAAACAGGCCTGTACAGGAGAATGATGTATTTCAGAAGAACAAATGCTGGAGAAATGTGAGGTTTATTTGTGACTCTACCATTAAATTCATTCTTGTTAATTTACCTCTCTCTGTCTGGATTCTTTCCCCATCCTTTTTCTTTTAAAATTGACATTCTTTAGGATATGGGATTCTGTCTTACTATGCATTAATGTGGCTCCCCAGTGCAATACCTTCTCATATCCAAGGGTAATATGCAGGTAGGAGTAAATCCCAATGCTATTGCAGCCAAATTCACAGTAGTATTCACAGTAGTACTTTCTTTGCCCTCCTCTCCCTCCCTCATAATTTTTAGCTGCTATAAACACTTTTCCTGTACCTACATCACATCATGGAGGCAGCAAGTGTTTTCTGTTTCTCTTGCAAGACACAATATATTTTCTAATCCTATACTTGCTCTTCTGGAATTACTGGAATGGGTAAATGCTTACAAACCTCAAGTGGATCATGTTTAGTATGGAAAAAAAAAAAAGAAATTGCTCTTAAGAGAGTTGTGGAACAGTTCAGACAGAAAGTGCTGATTTGACAAGTCAGATCTGTGTGTGAATTTGCTGTCTGACACCATACTAGCAACAATGTCACTCCTGTCACCGATAATACTAAAACCAAGGACAAGATCTGGAGAGGTAAGGCACGCATTTCCTGGGTCTTTAGGCTTAGGTAGTTAGTCGGCAGCTGTGTGATCCTGTTAAACTCTGAGATGCAAAATAAAGTTGTTTTCAAAATTCATTGCCAGTGGCGGTGACAGATGCTTTTTGGAATGACACCCAGTGAGCTGTGAAACTTATGTAGTCAAGTACTTGTCCACTTGTCCCTACTTCATGTGTTATGGGAATATGTTTACATTCACACTGTCTCTTTTTTTTTTTTTTTAAATCAGCTGGATGAAGTATTTTATAGATACAGCTCTGCAGTCATTGCTCAAATTCATACCCACACAGTGGGTAGCTCTTCCTTGTTTTGTCTGGGAAATTCTTCTCCAATGTTAATTATTTGTAGGACACATTTTGTCAGACACTAGAGAGGCAAACATTATGGAGCTGTCAACCCTGACCTTGATCTTGAGACAGGTCCAAATGATCATTTTAATCACACGCGAGTGGAAGCTGAGGATGCAGATACTTCACCATAGTTTGGTGAGCCTTCTACATTCCCTATCGATGAGACATCTGCCACTTCTGGCTGAGGTCTATGCACTGAGACTGTCTGCTGTGGCAACGCTCACATCTCTTATACAGGTTTAGCAGCTGCTCTTAAGCATACATGGGGTCTGTGTCAAGGCATGGGCATCTGTGGGCGGTGTGTGCAATGGATCAGAGTCCCGATACTCTACCTTCCTAGTACCATTTTCCATGAAAGCTGACAGAGGAGATGCAATTCTTCACATTTTTCTACTCTGTGTTAAGAATTATTATGATTACTGTGTTTTACTTCTTAATGTATTAAGAGAAAACGTATTCTTTTTCTTTGGACCCTGAAATTGGTCCTAAGGTGTCCTGTTTGTGCAGACACATGCACATTGCATATTTACTTGTGCTCACTATATTTCCTCTGAGGGTCTGAAAAAGTCTCTGCAAATTTTCTTCTCTAGATTTTCTCATATTGTATTGCTTCTTTCATTACGTTAAAAAAACCCCAAAGAACAACATATGACAGAGGTAAGTGGTGTTGTAGAACAGGGAATGTCAGTACATGAAAAGATGTTCTCTACTTCAGTCTAGTTTGAGTTACTGTAATGACTCTCAATAAGGGGCTTGCTTCTCTCTTGTGTGTCTTGAATATGGATTGAATACAGGGACTGTAGTACCACAGGGAGTATCCAAATTTAGGATAACAGAGGCTGCTTCTCCTGTAAATCTGGTATAACTCCTATTCCAAATCCTTTTTGAGCTGACAGAGATAAAAGATAGTCCAGGGAGCCTAGTGCAGCCTCAGACATTTCTGTAGACTTCCAAGTCTAGGAAAAACATAAAATCTCATTTTATCCTCTTTTTTGCTTTGTCTGTAAAATGGAAATGAGATTTCACTACCTCAGAGGTGCACCATAAGTTTTTGTGAAAATTTTAGAAACTAGAAATAGAAAATTTGTAAATCCCAGATATTTGTGCCTTGGAATATTAGGAGATAAATACATGTAGACTTTAAAAAGGAAAGCTTCTGTTCATTTTCATTGAAGAGATGACAAAAGGTTTGTCTAGAAAAAAGTTTATTTGGAATGATTCAGAAAAAGTTAAAATGGAGAGGTACTAAGAAGTTGGGAACTAGACTGAATTGGTCCATTCCAGAGAAATTATTTTGTGTTAATGGTACATGATCCAGTTATTCTCCAAATGTATTTCATCTCACACTTATAGGTGACCATTTTGTAGGTTTGAAAAGCCTCAAATAGCCTACAAAGGTGATACCTCTGCAGGTGATGACTCCACAGAGAAGATTTGTTTTGATTATGGATTTCTGTTTTCCAGATCTCCCCTGTGGCATACTGTGCTAGTCTCCTTATCAGTAGCCCTTTCAAGTTAATATTTAAACAGCTCTCTGAAACATTTTGTACCAAAGTGCAAAAAAAAATCCCGGACCCAAACTCCAAGACAACTGTCACAGCAGGATGTACTCGGAGGCTACCAAATGGGAGAGCTGGGCCCACCAGCCTCTCCCTGGTGATGGACCCAAGGAAAGCGGGAGTGTGGTGCTGGCAGGCAATTTTATGAAGTAAGATGGGATACTTCAGAAGAGCTCCAGCTTGCAGCACATTTCCTAACCTACAGGGAAAGTCTCTGCAGTAAGCTTTTCCTCATCCTCTGCACATCTTTTGACAGAATTTGTTTCCCATGTTGGCTCACTTGCAAATAGATTTCAACTCAGAAACTAAACTTGGAGGTGGATTGGTTCAAATTTTTTGTGGTTTTTTTTTTCTCCACTCTGATATATGCATTTATCATTTATGATAATGGGACAGAAATCCAAGTCTAAAATTTCCTAGGGTTTGAGACTGTTTTGTGCACGAATTCTCTTGGAGAACTGAAGACAGAAAACTTACCTGATTAACAAATGTTAAATCCAGGTACAAATAATACCCTAATTCAGGCACAAAACATCCCTGTTGTAGTGTGCTGGGCTCTTACCTGCTCAATACTTTGTGACCAGTTGTGTGTGAATGGGTATAGTGTTTGCTTCATTACAGAAATAAATGAATTCTAAATGCAGATGTAGAAGTGAAAAGTTACCTCTGCTTTGGGCATCAGTGATTGGGGCATCAGTGATTGGGGCATCAGCACCTTCGCTCTGCTAGGCTGTGGAGAAGGGCAGGTTGGGAAAGTGTTGGAGAAGAACTGCCTGGTGAGGGTGACCAGTCCCTGTCCAGGCAGGGCTGACAGTGTTCTTTCCATGTTATTTACTCTAAGATCATCTGTGGTTCCAACTCAGAATAACCTGTGAACCTGTGGTGCTGCAGTGCAGGGTGTAAGTAAGGAGGCTATATGTGTCCCTCTTATGGCTGAGGAAGCAGACGCTTCTGCTGGTGGAGAGGAAAGATGCATGGGTAAAATTAAATACAGGTTTTAAAAGTCAACAGAAAAATCTAGGGTGTTTCTCTTTATTGCAAACTTGGAAAAACATGAAAGCAGGTGTTTTTAAGGAAATTATCTAAAACAAAGAAGTGCATTTAATTTTTATTTCTGTTAATGAAAGGCAATACTACTGAACCTGACATGATAATGTTGACTAGCATAGGAAGATTTTACATGAAATACCTTTATGTTCGATAATAGTATCTGTTTCCATACTTGCTTGAGGCAGAAGATGATCAAACTCGTGTGTAAGGCATGGACTGTCTGGCATGCAGGAAGGACTCCACCTCCTCCTCTCACCCTGCACACAGACACACACGCACATTGGTGGCTTGGGCACAGGACTGTGGTGAGGAAGAATCTTTATGTCAGACAGGGCCACTCTCCTTGTAGCAAATACTGTGTCTTCTGGTCAGTGGACGTGGCTGTCCAGACCT
>WEKX01022118.1:85035-95957 GCA_013390025.1 Pitta sordida | reverse complement strand
TGAATCACACATTTGAAAGGAGGATACTGTTGGAGGCTTTTTGTTTTAAATTGAAAAGGAAAACTGCAGGTTTTGCTGGTATTGCAGGGCTTTCTCCATTTCTCAGTTTCAACAATAATTGTAGACTTCAGAATCAAGAATTTGATTACAATCAGCCCTCGAATACCACGGTACCGCAGGTCTTGTTGCCCCTCCATGAAGCCCTCTGTCCATGTAGAATGGCAGCTCATTAATATGCAGATTTGCCCCACACCCTCACATTGCCCTCTGGTGCTGTTTTGGCACTGCCTTACTGTGTATCGGTGTTCATGTCAGCAATTCCTGGCACCCACAGCCACCCCATGCCAGGAAAAAACCCTTTTCTGCTCGGCTGGGGACACTGGTACAGGGAGCTGCCTGCACCGCTGTCCTGTTGTCTCTCTGGGTGGGTAGACCTGGTGTCTCCATACTCAGGGTAGACGTCTACCCTGAGAAAGTCTCAGACACCACGTCTAACCTGAGAGTGTGTAAATCTTTCATAACTGCACAAAGCCTCCTGGCTCAGAGCAGAGTGGGGTGGGCATGGCACCAGGGGGACCTGGGGCAGCTGGCTCCCTCCCAGCGAAGTGGAGTGGGCGCAGCGTGGGCAGAGCAGTGCGCCCGTGGTCCATGCGGCGTGGCATGGGTGTTGATTTGAATATTCATGACTGTCCAGTTTGAATATTCATGACTGCCAGTTCGCGCAGGCGCAGTCACAAAATGGGCCTCCTTAATCGCTGAAAAATCACTCGGTGTACAGGTGAAGCTGCTATCTGGGAAGCATGAAGTGGAGAGGGCTTACTGTATTACTAATTGCTAGATATGAGCTTTGTAAAGCTTTACCAAGTGCATAATTCTTTAATTAATTTTTTTTTTAGTTTATGGAGGTGAATTTAAGACAATCAGTAGCACCAGCAGAAATTAGGATTTACTTTGTGACCATGCAATAGATTCTAAAATACAGAAATACATTTGTTTAAAATCTACTACGTTAGTGTCTGCATCTGCCCTTAGTTCATTAGTGAGAGCAGACCTGAACTTCTTTGAGTGTCTTGATTGGTTACTTTTTTTACCATAATATGGCATAGCAGACATGCATTGCTCATAAGCAGCCCATCAGGCTAAAGCTTAAAATGAGACTTACAGGATCAGTTCTCTTGTGCTTTGTTAGGACTCTTGCAAAGAGCATCTTCCTCTTTCACTGAAGGTATCTCCATCTCCCACAGAAGTTTTTGAGTCCATCTCCATGCCTTTATGCCTAAGCACAGAAAAGCTTCCTCTGGAGTTTGGCAAATATGGGGAAAACCTCTATGTTAAATGGGATGTATGAGTGATTTCTTTAAGTAGGACTTCTATTTTATACACTTCAATTTCCTTCCCTATCTGACAGGGCCACATAGTACTAATAAATATGTGCCCACTTTAGCACACCTACTTTGGAGTGATTTACCTGCTGGGTTGAGGTGACCCTGGAAGTCAGATTAATAATGTGAAACATCAGTAATGTTTACATGCATATCCTGTAAAAGCAATCCCCCATGTACAGAGCAAGTTGCTCATCTCAACTTATTTAAACCTCTTTTTATTATTTTATGTTTACTCTAGGTATTTAAGCAGGCTATTTTGTGAAACTGCACATCCAGATTAAAAACCCCAACCAAATAAAACTCAAACCAATTATTCTTCTGTTCAGGGTTTTATTTTCTTTCTCAAAAAGCCTGGAGGGCACTGTTGTGCACAGAACATCCATGTGAATGTCTGTGTAACACTGGTTACATTGTACTCTATCTCACTTTCAGATGTTGCAACATTTAGGGTATAAAGAAACAACAGTGAAATTAATATTTAAATAAAAATGGAAAACAGTAATTTGTAAATGTTTCCTTTGTTTTGCATTTATATGAGATTTCTGTATAATGTATTGCAGTGGATGGAAAAGCATGATGACAATTAGATGGCAATTAGAAATGTAGAGTAGCAACGTAGTAGAATCATAGAGTGATTGGTTGAATGGAACCTTAACATCATTTCATTCCAACTTGCCTGCCATGGGCAACCATAAACTGAACCAGGTTGCTCAAAGTCCTGTCTAATCTGGCCTTGAACATCTCCCTTACATGAAGTATTTCTTCTCATATCTAACCTAAACCTACCCTCTTTTAGCTTAAAGCTGTTGATACTTGTTTTATCACTGCATGGTACCAACTTTGAAGATTGCTCCCTTGACCAGTTGCAAGACTAACATTTCAGCTTTTGGCATTGTCCTTCATGGTAAGTCCCTGTTTGTGTCTGCACCGGTCCTACAGAATGCCATCAACACTTCTTATGTGTCCATCTGAGACAAAAAGCTTCCTGTTTTTTCTGGCACCACTGTCAGCATTAGCCCTATCTTCCTCTCAGTCTGGGTCCGAACTATTTCTTTCTGAGCTAGTGGAACTGTGCTTACTATTGCGTAGAATGAAACAAGGCAATTTTTACTGTGTTTTGCACATCCATGTGCATATAACTGTTGAGCTAAGAGATTTATATTTTCTGTCATTGCTCAAGATTGCTAAAGATAAGGATACAAATTGTAAGAGTAAGCTAAATGGTGAGATAAATGCAATGTGATCTGAATTACAGAATGGACCGCCATTCTTCCTGAATTCCCGCTTCCTATTTCTATCTTACTTCTTCTCTTTTTTCCTTTTTTTTAGAACTCTGTTAGCCTTGTACCAGAGCAGAGAATGAAACAGAAGGCTTTGTAAAATCTCTTGATTTCTGGACTTTCCCCATCTCCCCATATCCCATATCTCCATGGATACTGTTTACATCTTTTAATCCTTCTCTTTTATGCCACTCCTGCCACTGTTAGATGAAATTGAACCTTCTCCTTCCTACTGTCTCCTGCCTTGTTTGTTCTTAATTTTCTTTCACAGTATCACAGTATCACAGTATAGATAAGGCTGGAAAGGACCTTGAAGATCATCTAGTCCAACCTAAAATCCAACTAACCTATCATCTACATCTAGATCATATCACTCAGCACCTTGTACAGCCTCCCCTTGAACACGTCCAGGGTTGGTGACTCAACCACCTCTGCAGGCAACCCATTCCACATCCAAATCACTCTTTCAGTAAAAAACCTTTTCCTAATATCAAGTCTAAACTTTCCCTGCTGAAGCTTAAGACCATGACCTCTTGTCCTGTCCCCAGAGACCAAGGAGAAAAGACCAACCCCTGCCTTTCCCTTGTAGTTACAGATTCATTTTTTCTAAAGGTTTTGTTCTTGTAACTTTACCTCTTGGTCAAATTGCTGGTCTTCATGGAATCACTTCACTGCTCCTCAGGAGGTACGACTACACTTTCCTAGGACAGATTTTACTTACCACATCTGGGCTGGCTTCACCAATTTCAGGATGCTGCACTAGAGAAGGGGGGATTAATTACAGCTTTGAGTACTCTCATTGAAACACTTCTAGATTATGCTGTTGATTAAAGAATCACAGAATCACAGAATATCCCGAGTTGGAAGGGACGCACAAGGATCATTGAGTCCAGCTCCTAAGTGAATGCCCATACAGGGATTGAACCCATAATCTTGGTGCTATGAGCACCATGTTTTATCTGTTTGAGTTCATCTCACGGTCATGACATCATTTTTTAAATTTTTTTTTATAACCTAACTCCCCATCCCATCATCTCATTATCCAGACCATGTCAATGAGGTCCTCATCCAGTCTTTTCTTAAACACCTCCAGGGATGGCAACTCCAAGAAAATCAACTTCCTAAACATTTATATTAAAGTCAGTTCAGTAAATATGACTGCTCTGTTTTACTTAATTTTGCTGGAGAAGTGTATACGTATTTCTCTTTGCCCAATAATTCAGATCATAATGCATGATTATAGTAAAAATCAATGGATTTTTTTACCTTCAAAGAAGCGAGAGATCTTTTGAATGTATGTATTTATTTTTAAACACCTGCCATCATGTAGACTTAGATTGTCACAAGCTTGACTTATCTTACAAGCATTGATGAAGACTTCCTAACTAAATTAATTTGGGTTAAAGAAGTACATGTAGGAGACTCCATATTATTTATATAGGCAAAAGTGTGAACACATATACATGAGTAGCTCCAAAAGCAGCCAGGAGGCCTGTGTCAGAATTAGGGAAGTGCCTCACTTCTCCTGAATGACAATTCGGTGCCTTAACAATTATTCCCCTGTGCCTAGCCTTTAGCTACTCTGTTTGCATGAGCAAACACTTGATTTTCTGGCAAAGACTGCATTCTGTACACTGCAGCTTTTTGTGTTGCTCTGGCATTGTGATTTCCATAAAAATTGACAGTTTTCACACTTTAATGTTGCTTCTACGAGATTGACAGGCCTCTAGAAATATTTTTTTTTCCCTGGCAGGTTAAGCCAGCTCCTGGATTAGAAACTGGGAATGGGAAAAAACTTAAAAACTGTGTTTCCAGATAAAATTATGATTTCAGGATCTTTTGAAAACAGCCGCATTTACAGCTAATGGAAATTAAACCCTTGTTCATATATTAATCCTCTTAATTTTCCAAAGTTGTTATTTTCCAAGTGCACCAGGCTGCTTATCATTAAACAAGTGATGTTTGGAATACTGTATTGTTGTCATAGTTTCAGCATGAATGTCAGTGATGAGCCAGGGACTTAACCCATGCCACGGAATGAGTCACAAAGCTGCGTGGCAAGGCTGTACTGTGATACTGCTGACACACAGCATCTCATCCACTTTAGTCCCCTTGCCAGAAACAATATCTTTTCAGTTTCATTAATTCCATACATAACGAGCCACCTCAGGTGCTGTGCATTTGTGCAACCTAGTTGTCATAACCAGAGCAATGGGAAAGAAAATGGACTGAGAATATTTTTCTGATCATGTTCTTTTTTTCTTATAAAAGATTCAGATTCAGAGTGTCTATGGGACAAGAAATTTAATTTGTTAGTCCTGACCTTGTAAATTCAAACTGATATTTGCACGTTAAGCTGTATTTTGTGTGTTCTTTGGGATGTGTTGAATGTAAGAGAGTTGGAAGTCTCCTTTGACAGTTTGAGTGATGCATTGTGAGTTACAAACCTTTCTCTAGGAGTTGGAAAATGATACAACCTAGTTATACTTTTTTTTTTTACACATCATTACAGCACATAGGAAAGGTGGAAATGAAGTGGTGTCGGCTGGCATGAGGTACTTTCAGATTTGTAGTAGACAGACTGCATTTTGGGGTTTGGTTCTTTGCTCTCCAGTGTCTTGTTTAATTGAAGGTGGTTGACAGGTGCACAAGCATTCAAGGCTGGTGTGTGAGTTGTTCTGCCTCTCTCTCCATGTTGCTGTGATGTATGCAAAGTGGAACAAGTCAATAAAGTGTGATGGAGAGTCCCTCACCTGAGTAATCAGGAACGAGGTAATTAGGGAGATCCCTAACGGAAACCCCACATTCAAGGACCTACTTGGCACAGGAAGGGCTGAGGATTTAACTTGCAGTAGCTTTTACAGTTATACCTCCTCCATCGCAAGGAAAGGGACAGGCCAATGCCATCGCGAAAGCCTAACCTCGCAAAGAACTGCAGGACGTTAATATGCATGCAAGCCACGCCCATTGCTCCACCCCCAGGAACTCTGGAGCGGTGCGGACAATTCTCTGCTCCTTCTCCTTGTCTCTCTTGGCACGAGCGAACAAAAGGAACCGTTTCTGAGTGGCTGCTGTGACCGTGTGGGCTCGCAGCCCAAACCTCACGCCACCGCTCGCCCCCCCAGCCCGGCCCGGCTCGGCGCCAGTGCTCACGCCGGGTCTCAGCGGAGCACACAGAAGCGGGTCAGGGTGTCGCACGTCTCTAAACGCTATGCCCGAGCCGCACCNAGTCAAACTGCGCATGTCTCAGCCAGCTGAGCTCGCAGACGGCAGAATCATATTTGCGAAAAAAATGCTTCGCAAATGGGCGAGGTCGTGAAGGAGAAGTCGTGATACAGAGAGGATTCACTGTACTACTCCAAATTGCCAGGATCATGGACTACCCCGCAGCATGGGAGGGGGTCCTCCTTTTTCCTTAGGGCAAGAAGTCAGACAGGTGTAGCCTCAGTATTCCTGATGCTGTTGTGTTGGAGTTGGTGTTTCTGTAGCAAGTTCTTACTAGTGACTTAAAGGCTAGAGTCTTTCTGAGCCACATTGGTTTTGTGGTGCTGACAGTGAAAACTTCCCTTACTCAACAAAATAAACAAGGTGCAAAGTCATCCCTCTAGCATGTAGCTTGAGCAAGAAAATTACATTTTGTACTACCAATGTTCTAAATATACCCACAACATAACAACAGCAAATAGCAATCCAAAAGTACTTAGTCAGATAAGTGTTACTGTTTTCACCAAGGGTGGCTAACAAGCAGTACAATTCTGTTTGCCATACTTGCTTTCCTTTCCCATGTATTGAGTTTATTTATATAAATGCATGCTGATCTGATCAACTGTTACTGAGGTTTTGTTTTGGAGTTGAGCCAGAAGGGTAGAACTGTTGTTTGTCAGTAATCAGGGGTTAATGGTTTTTTGTTTGGTTTTGTTTGTCTGTTTAATTTGAAGACGAAAAATATGTAGAGATGTAAAACAGATAACATTAATGGTTATTATTAATGGTTTATGAGAGGCTTTCTGAATTTTCAAGGGCCTGAGTATGAATGCACCAATGATAATCAGCTGTCACCATCTCCCAATCCACCTCTTTTCTGAAAAGGCAGGATTTTTCGGGGGGAGGAGACGTTTCTTGGTATTTGTGCTATGTGATGTCAGGTGATGATGTGATGATGGCTTGAGCAGGAATTTGTTCTCTGAGGCTGTGTGAAGGTGCCCATGCTGTAGGTGTACATAAAATCCACCAGCTGCAGAAATCATCACAGTCAAAGCCAACTTCTCTGGGTACATGAGAGGAAAGTTCTGTTTTATATTATCTGATATTTGTTTTAAAATCTTGTCTCTTCCTTCTCGCCCCACACATCCTGTGGTAGGCATTCTCCAGTGCTCACCCTGGAGGTCTGTTGAGCACTATGACATCAGTTTTCCAAGGTAAATGAAAATAAACTAGTGAGTTCTGTTCAAGACCCTTTAAAATACTCATATTTTCCTTTTGTTGTGTATAGTTATTTTGTGGCATAATAACAAGTACTTTTTCCCCATTTTAGTAGGTTCAAAAAAGATAAATTAAAAAATCCAAGTTACTTTATTATAAAACATACTATTTCTTTTTTGTCTTCTGTGCATAGATGGCTTTTTTTCTGCATTTTTCTTTTTATGTTTGAGGCTGGTGTCTGGCATATGCAGCAAAATACTACCTAGATTAATACATCTAGCATGGCATGTCTGATCTTTTATTTTCCCCTGGTTTTGTCTGAGTTTGCAAGAAGGGGAGTCTCCAAAATCAATAAATACCTTCAGACAATTGAAAAAACAAAGAAAAAAATATTCTCTGTGTTTGCCGTTGATCTCTGCTCTTGTGGCAGTGCTTGATTTCTGAACATCACAGCAATAGTTCGGGGTGTTGAGAAAGGAGTATCTTGGTATATATCCAGATTCCTTCTGCTTCTTTTTGTGGTTTTGAGTTTGGTTTTATTTTTCTGTTTTCTTTTGAATAACTTTGGATGGTACTTTTGGTACCAAGCCTACACTTTTATGGATACCAAATAAATTACTGCTGGGTTCCCTGGGGGTATAGCTCATGTTTCAGTGTCAACACAGTTTTCTCTGCTCTAAAGGCGGAGGTGGGGGGGGTGGTGTTGCTTGTGGTCATTCTGACGAATGCTCCCTGCTAGGACAATGCTTTCTTCTTGGGAAGGAGGCCAGCCTTTGGCTTCTGCCCTGATTAAAATCTTGGTATTGTGACACCTTAAGGTGTTCCAAAGACTGACTCGAGGTTTAATCTTAACGTTAGGAAGCGGTTTTTCACAGAGAGAGTAATTGCATATTGGAATGGGCTGCCCAGGGAGGTGGTGGAGTCGCCATCCCTGGAAGTGTTTAAGAGAAGACTGGACGAGGAGCTTAGTGACACGGTCTAGCTGGTCTAGCTGCGGGGTGAGGGCTGGATGACCCTGGGCCCCCTCCGGCTCGGAGTGGCCTGCTAGGTTGTGAGGCATCTAGGTTGTTATTATGCTCTGGGATGTGCCCTCGGTCGCTGTATGGGTACTAGATGGTGAGTTGGACTAGATGATCCTTGTGGGTCCCTTCCAACTCATAATTTTCTGTGATTCTGTGATTCTGTGATTAAATACAGCTACAAATAGGTCAGATCATATTGCTAAACTGCCAGTGTTGTAATTAACACAGATATTTATTTTGATTGCTTTTAATTTTCTGTGTTTCTTTTCCTGTGCTAAACTGGAGAGTCACTTGGTCACTTGAGCAACACAGGCCAGCATTGTGTGCTAAAATAATGTTATAACATCAGATGCGTGTAAACTTGTGCTTCTTGAGACATGCATTCTTTTTACTGTCTTGTTTTAGGGATCCTTATTGTCTGTTCACAGAATCACAGAATATTATGAGTTTTCTGCAACTTCATTCCCTGGGCAGGGACTTGTTCAGAGGGGGTCAAACTGGGACCATTTTGTGTCTTCAGTGAGTCCCACATCCTTCATTTACCCAGGGAAGCTGCGGATTCTCCAGCACTGGGCTCTGTGTCATAGTAGACTTGCCTGAGACTAGACTAACCTGGGGATGATAGAGAGAAGCCAGAGTATGGTAGGAAGTTGTTCTCCAACTCCATCAGGTCTTTTGTAAACCAGAAGATATTTTTACTCCCGCGCTTATATTAATAAGTCAGGAATTACTATCTTCAAATCAAGTCTCTTATTCCTGAATATAATATGCTAATGTGAAATTACTTCTTATTATTAAACTTTGCTTTTCCATTGTGAGACAAACACAGATGTATCTGTGCATAATGGAGAGTCTAGGATCAACCTTTAAATTAAAATAGAAAAAAATCACCTTTTATATTGGTAATTAACAGAAGAGAATTTTATCTTAAATTTACAGATTTGTGAATTTTCCAAATTACTGTGTATGTAGGAGAAGGATAAAAAGTTATACATACCGCAATTTTAAGTAATAAATTTAATTGGCTGTTTTTTTCTCTTCATCTCAAGTCTTGTAGATTGTAAATTTGTAAAACCATCTAGAAAGAAACTACTTAAGCGCAGTCCTGGAACTGTATATTGATGATTCAACCATGTCACAGTGACAGTAATGTTGCCTTTTTCCTGACTTCTAAGCAAATACTGTTGCTTGAATTCCGCTTCCAACTCTGAGACGGATACATGAGAAACAAGAGAATACCCTTCTGAAAAAGCAATTAGTAATTCTGCACCTAGTATTTACTCAGTTTTCAACTTCACAAGCATCAAGAAACATTACTCTTTTAAAGAACATCGATTATAGTTTTGGTCAAGAATTCTTCTTTCTGAAGAAAAAATATAACTTTTGGAACTATTTGAATATCAGTGGATGCAAGTTGTTATTTCTTTTCTTTTAGTAGTTCTGTTTGACAAATAATAAACAATATCTCAAGGGATATTAGCACTTCATGCCAACATAAAAATACATGGTGTTCCCTCTCCTGCTCAAATGCATGTTTCTTTCTAAGTTTTTAAGGTTTACTCTCCTCCAACCACATATAAGACAGATCAATGATGTAATATTTTCTTAGAAGCACTTTTTTGCTTTGGTTTTTTTTTACTTTTTTCTTAAAATTTAATTATATTTTTTAAGGCTGATAGTGTAGTACTGTACAAAATGAATAAGAGATGCTAGGCAGATTCAGAGTCTGTCCGTCCCCACAGGCTGTTCTACTCTGTTGGGACAGGGTTGAGAATCTGCCTGCAATTGCCAGAGAACAAAAATCAGTAAAAACACTGGCTAATTGTTTAATATAATATTAGAAATGGGACTTTGATCAGCTTCTCTGAAGCAGCTTGACTTTATTTGACCTGTTGAGCATGGAGGAGGTCTGGCATGGGTTACACTCCCGTTGCCTTAATATTCAGTTCTTGAGCTGAAGGGCCCTGTGTGGGTTGGTTTTGCTCTGCTTCATTTGCCAAGCTGAAGTGTGCAAATTCCAAGCAGTTTGGCTGAAATCTTGTGAAAATCTGATCTTTTTGCTGTACTGGGGTTCAGGTTTATATTTTTTGTTAAAATAACAAAAATTTCATACCATTGTAAAAGGGGGTAGGAGACTGTAAGGTAAAGATAGGCGAGCGCAGTCCTTATATTCCCCTATATTCTTCATCTGTGGTTGCTTTTCTTTCTTCACATGACAGCAAACTTCTCAGTTCCATCTTTGCCACAGTTTGTACTGGTTAAGGATAAGGAGGTCACTTGTTTCTGTTCTCACTTGCTCTTTTTGCAAGACCAGATCTTGCTAATATTTTTTTTTTAAAGCCGACAGATTGTCTTGCCATTTTGCCAGTCTTATTTAAGAGTACTGCTCATCTATATAGTTGTTAATTGTTTATTATTGTGCATTATCAAATTAGCTGTAGTTATTTTGGAATGAAATCTCTTTGCATTCAAGTGGTTAAATACCATACTTTCTCCTATTAAAAATGAAATCCAGGTCTACTGGAAAATATTTTACACATATAAAACTGCCTGAAGTGTAAAACCTGTTTATACAGATACAGTGGGTTTCTTGCCATAAAAAGCACCGTAAATTCCCCGTGCTGCTTCATTTTCATAAGGGGTTACTTGGAAAGAAATATTGCTTGTGGTGCATTGCCAATTATTTATATACTAATTTGCTACCTGAGAATAATTTCAGATTTTTTAATTCAGTTTGATATTGAAGTGATAGAGAGGAATAAAGGTCTTACATTAATTCATACTTTACAGTTTAGCTTTAATTTACTGGCAAT
>WEKX01022118.1:72045-82442 GCA_013390025.1 Pitta sordida | reverse complement strand
AGGGGGGTGGGGCGGGGGGGCAGGGAGAGAAATGTTATTCACAAAATAACAAGTTAACTTGTGTAGGCATAGTAATAATCATAAAGTTTTACATGTTTAGATATAAATTTTATCAATGTGTTATAAGAAACACCTAAACCCTATAGATTTAGTTTTATAGGTAGGATTTAGGCAAGAATAAAATCACCTATTTTTCTCACTTTCTAATTTCAGCTATTTTCAAGCTTAGACAATATGAGTGTATTCTGCTATACAGCTTTGGAATTAAATAAAAATGGTAAGAAGCCTCTGGCTGTAACCTCTGGTTACAGATCTAAATAATGCCATCAATTCATTTAAGATGTCTGGCTATGTCTCTGGGTTTAAATCATTCTGTAATTCATAATGTGCCATATTTATTACTGTTTGAATAAAGAAATGTCTTAGAAGAGTATTTCAATGAACACTTAAATGAGAGAACTGAGTATGTGGTAATGTACTTATTTTTTACAGAGAAAATGTTTTCCTTTTTAAATAGCATTTAATACTTCATTGCATGAAATTATCACAAAGCATTATTTGGGTGGATATCGTCACAGTGTAATAAAATTTGTATGTACCAACTGAGTAAAGGGAGTTCTATTGGTTTAGTATTTCAGTACACCCCATCACAAAACTTCTGAATAATCAAAAGAAGTGAATATTCTATAAGTTTATAATACAGTTATATAAGTAATGAAGTTCAGTTTTAGTAATGAAAGGAAATATAATATACAAAGAGCAGGGACCTTTTTATCTATAAATGCAACTTAGTCTTGAGTGAAAGTTCAGAGCTTAACTGGTAGCAGCTTACTTTTAGCTTTTCTGGAAAATTAATGTTTTAATGATTGAATCCAGTTCTGAAAAAGGTACACTTGTGCAAATACAAGATTTTTTCACTTTATACAACAAAAATATGTCATATCTTTAAATTTTTTATATCTTAGTGAAGAAATTCTAGTTAAAATAAACTGTGGCAAGTTACTTCTCATGGAAAAAGGAGGTTTTATATCTTGTTTTTTCTTACAGATAAACTTTTAACATACAGAGCTTTTTCTCCCCCCCGCAATTCTTTCTTGAAATGACCAAATCAAAAAGACTTTTGTTTTATGAAGCCTGCTTTTGATTAATTTAATTCAGTCTTATTTACTTACTTAATCTGAACCATGTCTCTTTCTTATCGTGTAAAGTCGCTTACTGTTTCTAAATATACCCGTGTATTTTAAAGAAGTAAAGCTGTGCGTGAGTATGACCCATTCAGAGCGGGCTTGTGGGGTAGGGAGGGACCTGCCGGTAACCCGAGAGGAAGAGCAGATGCTAAATTAGCAGCTGGATCGTTAGTAACAAGTTCACAAATGTCTACTGTGAAATGATCTTCTTTGGGCGCATGTAGTTTGGGTGTGTGCGTTATTCAGAGTTTCTAGCATCTAGTTGCTCTTTGCCCATGACTCAAGGGAAAGTCATGGAGCCATGAGGATTTTTATTTGTGGAGTGACTGGCAACTTTTTTTCATTGAAAGCATAAGCTGCATTTATAAACTGTCATTATTGTGTGGCTTTTTTATTAAGACATGCAATTGGAAAATGACTGCAAGGGCAAGGAGATTGCTGGCAGTATTTAGTTACGACATAAGTGAAGACTACTAAAAGATCTGTGAAAAAGCAAAGAATACTATAACGGCATTATTAATAATCCAAAAGTTATATTCCATTTCCACCTTTAGCATAAATAGATATCGACAGAAGTAGTTAAGATTGCAACTGGATGAGATCCTAAATTGTGACCAGGGACTATTAAATGACATGTGTTAAATGGTAGCCAAGCAGGAAAACATAAATAAATAAAAAATCATGAGGAAAAAAATTAATAAGAGAGCTGTAAGAAAAGTGTTGAGGAGTCTGGCTTTGTTTAACATCAAAAATCAATATATTTCTTTACACCTTAAGCCAATGATTATGTAAATACGTGGTCTTCTAGTCACTATCTCTCCATATTGAAGAGGATGGTCGTTTGTTTTTTTTTTTAAGCTTATTGATTTGGTGAAAATTACATAGAATTACACAAAATTAAAAAGGTTGGAAAAGACCATTGAGATCATCAAGTCCAACCTATTACCTAACACCATCTCATCATCTAAATCATGGCACTAAGTACCTCATCCAATCTCTTCTTAAACGCATCCAGGGATGGTGACTCAATCACCTCCCTGGGCAGCCCATTCCAGTGGCAAATCACTCTCTCTGTGAAAAAGTTTTTCCTAACATCCAATCTAAACCTCCCCAGATGCAGTTTATGATTGAATTAATAATTCAATTTTCTAACATAAAAAGGTGCAAAAATTATACAGACAGATGGAAACATGATATATGCATACCATGGTCCTAATGTCACCAAAAGGTTTTGTGAATTTTTTTTCAATCAGGGAAAAAAGCCATTCACCTGACTAGTGTGACTCTACCTACCTGCGACAGCCTTGTCATTGGTAGGATTACAGCTAACAAAGTGAGTTCATGGTGTTCCAAGGCAGTTTGGCTATGAGCACACACACCCTCAAAAAAAGTAAACAAAAAATCCCCCAGTGGACCCATTCCAAGCTCATGCCTGGACACCCACGCAGCAGTGATTTAACATATGAAGGTGCTGTATCCTGTTCGGTTACCCTCCTCTGGTAATTCCACTCCCATACCAGGTCTGACTGAAGGTCAATTGAAAGTTAAGGCTTTGGCGCTGGTGGTGAGGTTTTCAGTTAGATTTCAGAAAGGGATCCATGGGTTGTAAAGATGATTCCAACAGAACCCCTCTTCTAGACACAGACTTCTTGGCTATTTCAGAGAGGAATGCACAAGAAGGGTCTACAGTTCAGACTTTGGTATTCTGGGGAAGATGAGAAAGAAACTTTTAAACAACTGTCTTCATTTGAGAATCCTTTGCTGCTCAACAACCCAGCAACTAGACTAGATCTTGCCTCCATTTTCTTCCTTCAGAATTAAGCATCCATGTGAAAGAGGGAACAAGTTACAGTCAGTTGGTTTCTATGCGAGTACAAAAGTGTCCTTCTCTCCCCTCCAAAAAAATACAGCCAGTTTTGGATTTAAGTTCTCTATGTTAGGCTAAATATGGAAAAAAGTTCATATAACTTGTCAGAAGAAAAGCAGATATATTGCTTGTATTTGAATGTGTATGTGTACACAGAAATAATATTAGCAAGTCTTAATAATGCCTTGGTAGATTAATACATATGTTAGAAGACCATATAATGTTACCCAGTTCCAAGTATAAGCATGTGGGTGGTTTTATTTTGGGAAGGAGAAAAAACGAGGTTACTCTTTGGTGGCCTTTTTTTTTGCAGGCAAATTAAGGAGTGTAATTCTTTAGTTGCCTTTTGGCAAGTAATTGCTTTTCCGTCTTTGTACACATGACCATAATTTAGTGTAAATGGAAAAACAGAGTAGTTTGGTGTAAATGCTCCAGACAGTACACTCCATTCTAGTGGGGATTAAAAAACATTCTTCTGTATAGCTGATGTGCCTGTTGAGACTGCTGTTTTGAAGCAGGTGGGATGGAGAAGGGAGAGAGCGAGTCAGTTCTTTGTGATCACCCCACAAAGAGCAGCTACAAGTTTGGTGTTTGGAATATTTTTTAATTTTTTTTTAATTGTTATATAATGTACTCTGTTTGTAAAGAAATTAGTGTCTCACCCATACAGCACTTTACTGTGAGCTTTTGTCACTAGCAAAGAAGATTCTTTGGAGTGACACTAACGCTCAGAGAGCAGTTGGGCTAACTGTGTACAGTTGTATAGTTTAGCCAGTTCACTTTGTATACTTGAGTCTTGTAGTATTTTTCAAAAAAACAGTTCCATGTAGTTTTCTTGTATATACACTTTCATGCTTTAAACCAAAACAAAAATTAACCCTTGTATTACTGTCTAAAATGTTGTAAAAGTAAATCTTGTTAGTAAAAAAGTAAAATATAATTAGTAAAATTCTCATTGATGCCTTGATTTGTACCTTTAGTCTTGTACCTGGCATATTAGTTTTCCAGCTTTGAGGAGTATCTGTTCTTATTCTCATTTCCAGTGTTTAATGTCAGGTCTAAATATGAGAATGTACTGCATGATCTCTCTGCATGTGCAACTCTGTATTACAGAATTTCATTTGATTCTGCTCACTTTCCTGAAGGTAGGACTTCTGCAATGTACCTTAACATTTGTCTGATGATTATGTTTCCTTCATAAACGGGACTTAAGTATTCAGGACCTATTTGGTCATTCCCCTTAACTTGCTTGTTGAGGCACACTGTGTGCCTCATTTTCTAGTGCTTCCTAATATCATGGATAGTGTGTGGTAATGGCATAATGAATGATCTCTGAAGTTCCAGATCACCCTCCCGTAATTTTTTGGCAAAGTGCTGTTCAGAGAATGTCTCGGGAAGAAACCCACCAAGCTTCACTCTTTACTAATTTGTGCCATTTATATATTTGTTAGTCAAGAGCATTTCAGTCTCAATTGGTGATTTGAGAGACAGTAGCCACTGTTTTTTATGAGATGTGAACCTTTAATACAGCATTTTAAAAATAAATTATATAGTAATTTTTTAAAAGCCCTATTAATGTAGGGAAATATTTATAATTGATCATTATTAAATATCTCTGGGGATTGTGGGAGCTAGCCTGGAAGGGTTAGCCAGTCTGAGGCTTTGGTTTTCAACCTTGAGCTTGTGAGGTCAGTTAAGGAGTCTGCAGGACAGATCTTTTAAGATTATGTAGGCATGAGTTTAAACAGCATTTGGGATTAAACTGTTTACCCAGGTGGATACATATTCTGTCAAATTTTATATCCTTTGAAATTGTGGTGAAAACAGACTCCTCTTTGGAAACGGCTGATTGAAATAAAGTCTCTGTGGATTTTTATGTAAAGACTCAGAGATGGCTTCAGTGCTGCATCTTCTAGGAGAGAAGCAGCACAGAAATCACAGGAAATGTGTGGTTTGATGCCTCCTATATCCTTACTTTAGTTTCCAAGCTGCTGCAAAAGCTAAAATACCTCAGGCACAAGTTAGAGCAGCCCCACAAAAAACCTTATTTGTATATCCAAACTCTGTATATACAAGGGGGTTTTTATTTTTTTCCCCAGCAATCCATTTGTGTTGGCTTTGCAGTAGGAAATCTCTTCTCCTACTGTATGGCCTAACATATTTTTATAAAACTTCCTCAGAATTACTAGACTCAGAAGTGAAGTTGGTTCATGTCCCTGTGTCAGGCAAATTCTGCAAATGCAGGTGCAGCAGAAAATACAGTAATGCCTCAAATTTTGCAATGGTCTGAGACTGGAAGAGTCTTGCAATGACTAAATTTTGCAAAGAAGTTGGTCATACATATACAAATGAGCCACACCCATCTCTCCCACCTCCTCAGGCCTGGAGTACCAGGGGGTGTTCCCAGCCCCTCCCCACACCTGGGGTGATGGGACATGGGAGCAAAGGGGGACTTTTCTGCTCTTCCCCAGCATGGCAGGCAGGGATGGGGAAGTGAAAGGAAGTATGACTGCCGTGCCACACCACGAGGAGGCTCGCGTATCCCCATGCCCTCTCCTGGCATGGTTGGCACACATTCCTGGGGCCGCTCCAGGACTGTGCCAGGTGGCAACAGGCATGCAGTGGGGCCCCGAGACTGCACTGGGCTGTGGTGGCCACATGGTGCCGCCCTGGGACTCTGGCATGGCACTCTGCTGAGCTCCCATTCCTCCACGGCCCCAAGACAAGCAGCTGTAGTAAACCATTGACACCATGTTGTAAAGCTTCCCCACCATGTAACCTCTCCAACACACATAAGTGAGCCAACTCCGGGCAGTCCCCAAGCAAGCAAGAGGTGCTGTCCCTTTGCACCACGGGGTGTGGTGGTCCCACCCCCCAGCACACCAGAGGCACGGACTGGGCATGCATGGCCGTCTCATGCTCATGTGACATGGAAAAACCTCATGAAGAATCAAGAGGAGTCTATGACATCTTCACAGGGAAAAAAACCACAAAATTTTGAAGCCGTGAAATTTGAGCCATGAAGAATTGAGGGATTATGGTATCCCAACTGTGTTAACCCACTGTGTTAATGCTTACTGGTTGTGAGTGGGACATAGGTGATGCAGTTTTATTACACAGTTATGGGAGTGCAAGGCTAAATTAAAATACAACAATAGCGAATAAAATTTAGTCCAGTCTACCACCGCAATGAAAAAGGAGGAGCAGTTGCTCACACTGCGTGTGTTTTGGTTTATGTGTTGTGTTCATTATGGTATTGGCCCAGGCCCTGATCATACAGGAGGCGTTGGTAACAGATGAGCAAAGCTGATGGGAATTGGCATTAATAATCACAGTGGATTTTTCCAACAGATACAGCTGTTGGGAAATATGGCTTGGGCATTCAGACAAAATCCTTGTGGTTTTTTAACTCATGTGAATGAAGGTGTTGAAGACTGAAGTGAAAAAATAGAGGGTTTATGCTATCTCTGAGTTCTGTTTTGGTTTCTGTGGCATAGGACCAAGAGCCTTGGTGAGGAGGAAAAGTGTTAAGAAACGCTTGTTAAAAGGTCTGATCGGTATGGGAACCTCTGCAGATATTCTTTCCTTAAAGGTGTTTCACTGAACATTTTAGTACAGATATAAGTTGATGTAGCATTTCTCTTCCACCCCTGCATTTCATACTCTTTCAAGACTGCCTTTTGCATTGTATTTCTCTTGCTGGCTACACCTACTCCCTCTCAAGGGACTGTCCTGCATTTTTACTGAGCTGAGTGTCTGTCAGGCTGCACCCTGCTAAGTTGCTACTTTGATTCCATTCCCTAATAGGGAAGCCCATGATGCTAGCTCCAACCCACTCGGCCAGGGTACTTGTCTCTATGCTCAGCAGGCAGGTGTAAAAAGAGTCTTTTCCTGTGTGTTGGATTATTCTTCGCCAAAGTGTTTCTAAGATAACACAGGTGTTGCCACATAAAGATCCACTTGAGGGGAGGGTGTGAACGGGTTTTGAAAGAAACAGGACATAAATAAGGCAAATCCAGTGCATTTCTGTGGCATGGCAATGCCATGAAATCTCCCCAGAAGAAAACTTAGCTTGTAGAGAGATTGATTCATGCTGTGTAAACTGAGCTTTGGCTCTGGGAGAAGACTTTTTTTTTTTTTTTGGAGGAGGAGGAGTTGTCAGGGAGTGAGGGGTTTAGGAGTGGGTGCATTTCCCTTTCATATTCTTGCTAACTGCACATAAAGGAGCTGTTGTAATGTAGCTACTAAAGACTCACTGATGATCAGCTGCTGCAAATATAAATTCAAGATCAAGAAAAACAAAACAAGGTTCTCATCCTGCTACAGAAATGGTTTCTCTTTCATTTCCCTAGGATCATAAATGAAGGAGTTGTTACACTTAGTAGTTTGAATTAAGTTGCTGTTTGGAATGATTTCAGGCAAAACTCTCCCCACGTAGATCACATGGTGTACTGTATCTACCTGAAAATGAAAATGCTATTATAGACTGTCATAAATATATTACTTCGTATAGGTCATTATGGAAAAGAAAGGTGGCATAACTGGATTTTATATTTGAAGAAACATATACAGTGATACACACAATGTAACAAGAGAAGGAAAAGAAGTAAATCAGTCTTTATACTTTTTCACCCACAGTGAAGTTCTGATTTTTTGCTTTTGGATTTCTACTGCTTTTTTTTTGTGAGTTCCTCTAACAGATAGGTAGGTACAGGTGCTAACTTGTAGATTTGTGCTGAAATAAAGAGGTGAGGGCATGAAAGGTTTAGAGCAGGCTGCTGCTTTTAATAACTCAGGTACTTTGTACATCCTAGAACCTCCAAGTACATGGGATTTTGATTTGACCAGAAAGGATAGTTAAAAGGAGAGAATTTGCAAGTATTGTCACTTGCAAGTCTTGTTTTGACAGGAGGTGAAAGCAAATGGAACACTGAAGACCGTATGCTACCACAAAATAGGCAACTTTTTCCAGTGTCTCTTGGTAACACTCCTGTGAAAAGCTAGGGATTTTATTTTTTGATGTTGAGTCTTCTCATGAGACAACATAAGTACCGTTTCATTAATTTTTTGAAGTTTTTTTCACTTGGAGAAAACAAAGTACACCTGTTTTGTGTGACTGCTGTTTAGTAATGCATATTGATTTGTCTTTCGTTAATGCTAAATTTTCATCATGAAATACAGAAATACAGATTATCTTTGAGATTTTGGCAGATGGGGGTGATAAACTTTATACTGAGACACAAACTTTGGGAGCATTTCTAAAGTGGCAGTGTTCTCTGTTTAGTCTGAGATCAAGCTGGTAATGGGATGGATTGTGGAGCTCATTTCTCGGTATTAAATCAGACATAAACCCGAGGTTACTCTACCTATAGCAGAATATCAGTGTCTTTTCTATAGTAAAATTATGATATAATTTATATTAAAAACATACTTCATTTCGATTCCTTTTTGGCTCTCAGTATTAGCTTGTTCATTACCTTATTCTGATCTGGGAATCCTTTCAGCATATGTTTTTCTTGGGGGCTTGCATGTTCTTCACCTGCTATGTGCTTTCTTGGTGAATTTGCAACTTCTTACTATTAAAGCAATTGCTGCCTTTTTGAACTAATACTTCCACATACCAACAGAGTTCTTCAGTTTTCAAGCTTATCTGGTTCAGACTAAATTAATTTTGCATCTGCACCATTGCTGTAGCTTGTGGGTCCCTTCCAACTCACAGTATTCTGTGATTCTGTGATTCTGGTGAGAACACAATGTCTAATCCTGGACAGATGTCAGATCTGTTTATTTCTATTAATCCATCTTTCAGCTTCTCTACTAGTGCAATGTTTTGTCCCACTTATCTACAACAGAACAGAAAAGGAGTTCAGAATATCTAGTAAGGAATTAAACTAGAGATGACTAACTTGATGTGAGGAAGAACAAACAACTACTGCTTCAGGATCCATGGATGTAGAATATGTATACATGTAGAATAAGTATAGTTGATGCAATCGTAAGCATTTTTCTGTCAGGGACCACTTTCCACAAAAATAGTTTAACAGTCAGGAAGTCAAATATGCCCAAGGAGTCTGGTTTTAATTCATCAATTTACTATTTTCTGCAACATAATGCATAATCCCATTATACTGACTGTAAAAAACTGCTTCCCTTTTCTTTCTTGCTCCAGAATGGGGTAGCACGGAATATTTATTGTATGTGCAAAAGGAGTAGAGACAGTGGTCTTTTTTTTCACACAATGGCTTACTTGTGATACTGATGATTAGCTTTCAGCAGATTACTGAGAAAAAAAGAACAGATACACTGAGTATCTGGCAGTACTAGATTTCTCTACAGACTCTTTTTAGCTGGAAAGCATGGCCACTTAAACAGCTTTGGGATAAAGTCTGTGTAACTGTCACTGCCAGTCTTAAAAATAATTAAAAAATTTAAGGCGATTTTTCTTGAACTGAGGGCCAAGTTGCAAAATTACAGATTTCGCAGTATTAACTAATAAAATATTGGTAGGTTAGGTTCAGAAAAACCCAATTTTTCATCCCTTGGTGTGTGAAAAGCAGCAAAAGCTAGTATGTTGTTCATGCGTCAAATTCCTCTGGCAACCCTGCTCTTGTTTATTTGAGGGAAGGGGCATTTTCTCTCACTCTTCTCAATTTATAACCAGTTTGCCTACCTGTTGTTAATGGTTACAAATTTTGATGAAAATGTAATATGTGACTCCTTATTGCAACATAGGTGATCCTGATTAGCTCAGTTGGTTAAAACTTGGTACTTAATAATGCCAAGGTCATGGGTCCGAATATCGACCATTCGCTTGAGAGTTGGACTGGATGATCCTTGTGGGTCCCTTCCAACTCAGAATGTTATGTGATTCCATATAAAAGTAAAGTATGATGAGAGTGAGTGATCCAGTAGTAACAGATAATGGAACATAATACAGTTATACAGAATCACAGAATCACAGAATGTTATGAGTTGGAAGGGACCCACAAGGATCATCTAGTCCAACTCACCATCTAACACCCGTAAGGAGACCGAGAGCACATCGCAGAGCATAACACCAACCTGGATCCCTCACAGTCTAGCAGGCCACTTCGAGCCGGAAGGGGCCCAACGTCATCCAGCCCTACACCCCCCAGCTAGACCATGTCACTAAGCTCCTCGTCCAGTCTTCTCTTAAACACCTCCAGGGATGGTGACTCCACCACCTCTCTGGGCAGCCCATTCCAATATGCGATTACTCTCTCTGTGAAAAACCGCTTCCTAATGTTAAGATTGAACCTCCCCTGGCGTAGCTTGAGGCCGTGCCCTCTCGTTCTGGTGTCGTCAGCCTGGAAGAAGAGGTC
>WEKX01022118.1:54754-71423 GCA_013390025.1 Pitta sordida | reverse complement strand
CCGCCTGTCCCGCCTGTCCCGCGCACCGCCCGTCCCGGGCACTGCCGGCAGGGCCCTGCGGGGCGGGGGGGGTTCAGCTGTGGCAGCGGAGTGAGCATAGCCGCTGCACCCAGCCCAGCCCCACTTTCCTGTGGCACTGCCCTCCCTCCCTGTAGCCACAGAAACAGTAACACGCGCCCGCGGGGGGTTCAGTTCCCCAGCTGCGCTCAGAGTAACGGGACAGCGGGACTCCGGGCCGTCCCCGTTGGGCCGGGCCAGCACCGCCCCACAGGGAGCTCCGGCACCGCCCCTCGGTGGAGCAGACACACTACCCATGCGCGAACGGCATAAATTCGCAAATGGTGGAATCAAAACTGCGATAAATTCACATCGCAAATGCGCGAGGTCGTGAAGGAGAAGTCGCGATACAGAGAGGATTCACTGTAAATGTTTTCAGAAGAAGTGGAATACATATATCCTTTTCCTTGTTTGCAAACTGGATGCCGGCTTTTTCATCCTTTTATCAGGTTTTCAGCTTTGTAGTACACTCCACTTTTTAAGCATTACTTCTCACCAGCAGCTGCCAAGAGAGGATTGATCTGGCAGACCATGTCTGTCTCCTCCTTCTGTTTGTTTATTTATTTAATTTTTATTCTCTTTGTTCCTGGAAGGTTTTTTTTTCTCTTTCCAGTTTATAGAAATACAGCTCTCATATTATTTCTTTTCTTCTTCACGGCTTCCTGTCCCAGGCTGCTAGATTTCAGGAGGGTAACATTGCTGCTATTGTATCTTGGATTTACTGTATAATCATGAAATCATCATTAAAAACGTCCACTGGTTTCCCATACTTTAAGTTATAATGAAATGCTATAAATAGATTTAATACTTATTCACTTACATTTTAATCATAGACATTGTTAGTTCTGTTGTTGGAATGGTAGGTGGAAACAGTTTAAAATCTCCATGCTTTGTGCATAGTTTCCTTTAAGAAATTTTGTGTCATTATTTTTTTGAAATGAATTAAAGTTCTCTACATCCCTGATAGTTTTCTTCACAGACATTTTGCTCAGAAATCAACGTTGGTAATATGTTAAAGACATTGCAAGAGGTGATAGATTCATTGGTTAAGGAAGGGTGGTTCCATTAATGTAATGGATAATGCTGGTTTGCATAACAAGGGAATTAAAAGTTTATCCGTTTTGTTTCTGTAAAGGTTGAGTCGCCATCCCTGGAGGTGTTTAAGAGAAGACTGGACGAGGAGCTTAGTGACATGGTCTAGCTGGGGGGTGTAGGGCTGGATGACCGGCTCGAAGTGGCCTGCTAGACTGTGAGGGATCTAGGTTGGTGTTACGCTCTGGGATGTGCTCTCGGTCTCTGTACGGGTGTTAGGTGGTGAGTTGGACTAGATGATCCTTGTGGGTCCCTTCCAACTCATAATATTCTGTGATTCTGTGATTCTGTGTAATTAAAAAATCAGCCAGACAATTGTTTCCCCCCCGGCGAATATACTTAGCAGAGATGCCTGTTTACCTCTTATGATCCAATGAAGTTCGTGCTCTAATGATGGTGTAATTAGCACAGTTTTGCCAAAGGAAAGGGGATTTCTCTTTTGGCTCTTGTATTTGTTATTCGTTTTGAACAATGAGGACGCAAAAGCTAAAAATAATGTTTAAAAGCACTATTTTAAAAAGTAGTTGGAGCGTCCCCTCCGAAACGCCGCAGTTGTGTGAGGTACCTGCGGGGAGGTTGCAGCCAGATGGGTGTAGACCTCTTCTTCCAGGCTGACGACACCAGAACGAGAGGGCACGGCCTCAAGCTACGCCAGGGGAGGTTTAATCTTAATATTAGGAAGCGGTTTTTCAGAGAGAGAATGATTGCACATTGGAATGGACTGCCCAGGGAGGTGGTGGATTTGCCGTCCCTGGAGGTGTTTAAGAGAAGACTCGATGAGGAGCTTAGTGACATGGTCTAGCTAGGGGGTGTAGGGCTGGATGATCCTGGGTCTAGCTGGGGGGTGTAGGGCTGGATGATCCTGGGTCCCTTCCGGCTCTGTGGTAAACCATACTGCTTTTAACAGTAGCATGGTCAGAGTAATTGGAACAAAGTGGATGCATTAGTAAATCTTTATTGATATTGACAGGGAAATGGTACTGCTTGCAAATAGTATTTTCGCTAATGTCTGTATGTACATGAGTACATGTATGTGTTTGATTCACTCAGGGTGAAATTTTTGTGTTGTTGTTTATGTCAGGCATCTGTCAGGAGTCTTCTGCTTCCAGGTGTTCATTTGCTGTCTCATACAAAGCACAAAGAATACACAAAGTTTGATATCCATGAACGTGATTTTTGGTGCATGCAGGACAGGCAAAAGCTTCAGTGTCCAGTGTTGCTGTGCTTCTGGACCTAGCAGACCAACTGCTTTGTAAAATGCAGTGCATCCTCGTGTCAGAATGTGAGATTGACAATATAGCCAAATGATTCCATGGTGTACAAAAGCCTCCAGCATCTGTTTCCCTGGCTCTGAAAATGGGCAATGATGACACACAGATGGTTATGGATCTCTCATGTCTTCCATTATTGCAAAGTAATGTTTTTGCCATAAAATAGCCTGTTCAGGGTGGAGTAAAAAGTTTGGTCGAGCAGTTTCCTAAGAAATCCACTTCAATATAGTGGTGAGTGTCCCTGCCTCTCATGCGAGAGACTGGCGTTTCAGTTTCTCAATTTCAATTCAATTCAATTCACTGCCCAGGGAGGCAGTGGTGCCGTTTAAGAGTTGGACTCAATGATCCTTGTGGGTCAATCTGTGAACACATTAATCTTCTGCTGGCTGATCTTAGGAGGCCTGAGGCAACTGCTGAGTGTGGGTTGTTAATGTCCTTGCTTTGCAGTCAGCATTCAGTGATATCCTTCTATAGGGATCACTAGGAGTGATCAGGCTGACTTGCTTGTGTCTGTGTTGGTAGATGTCTCTAATAATTTAGTTTTTTGTGATACTTTAGAGGAAGTTGATAGAAGGTAAAGCAATGCTGTACAGAAGTAGCTGAATCTAAATAATGAACATAATTCATATAGTATTTAATGCTGCTTCTCATATATTACTCCTAACTCAGAAGCAGAAACACTAGCATATATGCCTGATAGCATTCTTATTACATCAGATACCGTTTTGGTAAGAGGAGAGCAGCCTTAATATGCTGTATATCCTGTGAAGGTGTGAAGCAAGCCTGTGATTTTGTCAGTTGTGATGTGCAGCATCTGTGGCTTTGGAAATGTTTTTGTTTGCAAAGAAGGAGGGTCCACTCTTACTTCCTACACTATTGTGAGTAGCCCATGCTAATACAACAGTGTTTATTATCCTGAAGAGCAGGGGCCGAGTGATCTCACAGGATTAGCTTGAATGTCATTGCTGTTGTTTCTTTGGGGCTAGAATTAGAACACAAGGGAGACAAGTCTCTTTCATTTTTGTCTCAGTAGGTGTCACCCTGTGTTTCTCCTGCCTTTACTACTTTGCTTGGGTGCAGTTTATGTTGGGCTTGGCAGAAGAGAAGTATTTGAAGGAACCTGACTCTGTGAACTGCACCCAGGATTTTCGTGTTCAGGAACATTGAACAGACATTAGAGACGATGCTAGATCTGCTAGCAGTTGAGTGTTCTCATCTCTCTTTGTGAAGCACGGTGCCAGCGTGTGTCAAGTGAGCCAATGTTAGGCCCTGGCTCAGGGAGTGCTCCCTGTATGCTGGTAATTTCACCAATTATCACTATGCCACTGGCCTTCCTGTTTCAGAGGAGGTGACCAAAGAAGTTGTGGTGTGTCAGGTCTGACTTTATCTTGTGTCCTCAGATTTCCTTGACCTCTCTGACTCATTTTAGAGTCAGAAATGATACAAAGTGAGGGTAGTAATACATAAAGATGGCCTTCCTTGCTTTTTAAATTGATTTTTCCCCTCTTTTTTTTTTTGTATGCACAGTTGTATTAATTATATTTGATACTAATTGTTTTCTATAAGATATAGAGCATATAAGAAACTGTGCCTTTGCAGATCTGAAAGGCAGCTGATTGGATGCCCAGCACAGCATCATGCAGTTGCTTTCCACATCTCAAAACTTCTCTGGGTGCTGTGCTTCTGATGCTCAATGTTCTCATGGTGCTTTAAAGTTGTTGGCAGAACCTCAGCAAAACTCAATTTAATGTCTATGCTGACAGTCCCACTTTGTTCCAATCAGTTTATTGGTTGTGAGCTCTATATTATCATGTGTTTTGGTCCTTGCATTTGAGGCATGTGTGCGTCTTGCCATTTCTAGCATAGCTATGGCAGTTCACATTATGAATAGTCTAATATGCCCTATTTCTTCTTGTGGGGATTTTGTAGGCTCTGCTGAGTATGCAGCTGGCTCAGGCATGTCTACAAAATCTTCCTATCACTGCTATGATGCCCCATCAGAATATAGAGAATAGCCTCAAGCCTCAAGCATTTAATGCTCCTAAGCAGTAGATATCTTCAATCTTTTGGTGATGTTTTCTCAATGATAACATGTAACATTATTCCCATGGCTTCCAGTCTGCTGACAGGATGATGCAAAGTCTCGATCTTACTCTGTGAAGTCTATAATGGTCCTGACTCTTGTCTGTCTCCTTTGTCCTGTGCCAGTGCCATACAACAGTAAAATGCCCCAAATAATCATCCCTGATTTGAATGTGTGTGATAAAGAGGGAGGGTATTTCACAGAATCACAGAAAATTATGAGTTGGAAGGGACCCACAAGGATCATCTAGTCCAACTCACCGTCTAATACCCGTACAGCGACCAAGAGCACATCCCAGAGCATAATAACAACCTAGATGCCTCACAATCTGGCAGGCCACTCCGAGCCGGAAGGGGCCCAGGGTCATCCAGCCCTACACCCCCCAGCTAGACCATGTCACTAAGCTCCTCGTCCAGTCTTCTCTTAAACACTTCCAGGGATGGCGACTCCACCACCTCGCTGCTTCCTCTTTCATTTGATACTGTCTGGGTGTGTTGACATACCTGATTTATCAAGATTTGCTTCATAATTGGCTAAAGTTTGCACTGCATGAGGCTATGTAGGGCTCAGTTGATAACGTATCCTTTTTTGTTTTGAGGGATTTAAAATCCATTAGGTACCATTTGTGCCTACAGGATATATTAAACTGAATTTAAAGTGGAAACTAACTGAACAAATAGGTTTTGCTAGCATTTAAAAATCATTAAAATGTTTCTGTTCTTACTTGATAAATCAAGATCACACTTCAGAGTCCCACTAATCAGCTATTTGGTGTTGTAAGTTTATGTATCTGTTAACATTTGCAGTATTCTTTTTCATCAGACTTTCTGCTTTCTATATAATTGTAGCTCTCTCACCTCCATTGTAGAATTGGAATAGGGTTTATTACTTTAGTTAAGTCTATGAATTCTTATAATTAATCAAAATACTTGCATTTCAATTTAGACTAAAAAGTACTTGATTCCTGTGTCATTTAGAAAGTAGAGCATATGATAAAAGTGAAATATGTGGTTCTCTTAAGTTTTGTTAAGCAAATCAGTACCGGGGAAATACTTAGAAAGTCAGCTGAAACGGGGATTTCCTCATAAAAGAACATGTGTCATCCCACAAATACGGGGTCTATCAGCAGTTAAGACTGTTGTGTTGAAATTGGATATTTCTTTATCTCATTAACACTGCATATTTGCTTCATTAATGTTTCTTAATATATATTAATACCTTGGAAGTTGCAGGGGTTCTGGTTTCCTCCGGTGCATTGAATCGCCTGTTCTGCAAAGATAGGCACATCATCAATATACAAATAAGCCATGCCCTTTGCCCAGCACCCCTCAGGCCCAGAGTGCTGGAGAGTGTTCCCGCCACCTCCTCATGCCCTGTCACAGCACAGGGGAGCAAAAGGCATCTTCCCTGTGTCTTCCCTGCCAAGGGAGTCTGCGGGGTTCCCTGCAAGAGGCAGCGCAGGCATTCCCAGCTTTCGACGCTGCCATACCGTGCCTCTCTGCAGCGAGAGCCGGATGGGGTGGGCTTCCCAGACTGGCTCAAGGAAGGTTTGTAAATTCTATCTCATAAAAATACATTGTTGGATCTCTAAGGGGTTTTTTTCCTAGCTCTAAAGAGAAGTTTGTCAGCCCTGTAGTTCTGATGCTGCTTCTTCTATGACATGTAGTTTTCTACAGAATATTTCTACAGAATAACTGTAGGTAAAGGAAAATGGTAGATTCATGCCCATGCTCTTCTAGATAAGGCAATCCAAAGTAAACTGTGGCTCTTTGTTTATCCTTAAGTGTCAGTATGTCTGGGCTTTCAATACATCAAGAACAGTGGGCACTGAACTTGAATTCAGCCGTCCCCTCCCTGCTGAAGGAAATTTTCCAAGGACAAGCAAACTTCAGAGCAAGCACAGAGATATTGTCAGTTTTCGGAGAGCTCAGTGATGCTGGAAGATAAATGACTTCATTAATCCTGCCTGCCATGCTTTGTGTCCCTCTTGCCTGGGACCTACGACCTGAAAAGATTAGCTCTACATTTCAGAAGCCTGTGGGCACAAAAATAAAGCACTGTCTGGGATACTTTTGCTCAGTATACTGTGCAAATGTACCTTGAAATTGCACCTTAGTTGTCATGCAAGTCACCATAGGAGTGTTTATAAATCACTGTTTAGGCAATAAACCTTTATATTTGTTTATTTAAATAGCCTTATTGCAGATCATTGTTGATAAGAGATTTAGAAAGGACGACCACACTGAAATCTGTAACTCCAGGGGCCATACTGTACAGTATGAGTATTTCTGAGCTATCCTCAGGTTTGAGTAGTCACACCCTTAGTCATTGACCCCTGTAGAAACAAACAATTTTTTGATTGCTGTCATGATTAACTGTTAATAAACACGATGTCAACTAATGTAATTATTAGGTGTTAATAAATCCTATTTCAACTAGTGAGTTACCTTTCCAGACCTAGAAAAATCACAGAGGTGTGTCATCCTCAGAGAAACAGAGCTGACATGAGTGAATCTGAAGGATGCATGTTTGCCCACAACATGCAGGGAACACAATGCCAGCAGGGCTTCCAGCCTGCCTAGAAACACTCTTGCCTTTGTTTTATGGAAGTGTTTTCCACAGGTGAGCATAGTTAGTAGGAATCCAGTTAGCAAACATGAACCTGACTATAACTGCATGGATAATGGCGAGAAATCTCACTAGTTGTCTATATGTTAACCTTGCAATTTTTGCAGTTCTGCTATAGTATTTGCCATTTGCAGAGAATTTAGTGTGCAAGTGGCATTCTACATGGTTGTGGCCTGCCATCTGCTAAACTAAAACATCTTAAAACAGCTCAGTGAAGATTTGAAAGCTTGGAGAACAAAAGAGACTGCCCTGAGCATTTTACAGTACAAGTATCAGTATTACAGAATCACAGAAAATTATGAGTTGGAAGGGACCCACAAGGATCATCTAGTCCAACTCACCATCTAATACCCCTACAGCGACCGAGAGCACATCCTAGAGCGTAATACCAACCTAGATGCTTCACAGTCTAGCAGGCCACTCCGAGTCGGAAGGGGCCCAGGGTCATCCAGCCCTACACCCCCCAGCTAGACCATGTCACTAAGCTCCTCGTCCAGTCTTCTCTTAAACACTTCCAGGGATGGCGACTCCACCACCTCCCTGGGCAGCCCATTCCAATATGCAATTACTCTCTCCGTGAAAAACCGCTTCCTAACGTTAAGATTAAACCTCCCCTGGCGTAGCTTGAGGCTGTGCCCTCTCGTTCTGGTGTCGTCTACACCCATCTGGCTGCAACCTCCCCGCAGGTAGCTGTAAACCGCAATGAGGTCCCCTCTGAGCCTCCTCTTCTCCAGACTGAACAGTCCCAGTTCCTGTAGTCGCTCCTTGTAGGGCCTGCCCTCCAGTCCCTTCACCATCCTCGTTGCCCTTCTCTGCACCCTCTCGAGCAGCTCAACATCCCTTTTAAACTGGGGAGCCCAGAACTGCACGCAGTACTCAAGATATTCTGGATGTCTCTGTAAGTACATTTCAGGTATTAACATGGACAGGTTAGGTGTCTTGTTTTTGAGTTGTTGGGGTTTTTTACTAACCAGTGCCATTGTGCTCAGGTATCAATAACATAAAAATAGTGTAGTTCTCTTTTCCTATTTAAATATACCACACAAAAGAGTCTGACTAGTCAGATGAAGGTATTGTATAACATTTCAGATGAGCATGAGCAATGTGATATTGCAAGCAACAATGGATTGCAAATTCAAAATGGAATGGAATGGAATGGACTAATAGCTCAATACTCAATAAATTTGCTAAAAAACACTGTGAATATGTGGGTAATGGAGGAAGAAGTTGAAAATACTGATTGGATGGCTAGTCACTTTACTGCATTACTGGTTACCCTAGAAGTCAGCTTAACAGCCATTGTGTAGCAATTTTTTTTTATTATTTTGATTAGCTTAAAACTGTCAGGTATTTTTAGCTCAGATGATGGTGGGTAAACATATTTGAGTCCTAAAGCCTAAATGTTACTTGCATTCATTTGTGTTTGGGTTTATTTGAATCTTCTCTGGCAAATGTTATTTTGAGAAGACTAAGATTTTACCATCTCTATCTCTTGTGCTCTTTTTCTACTTTTCTTTTTCACTTGATCAAACTTTTTGGAAGGTGACAGTTGTTATCAACCTCCAGCATGAATTGTTACCATTGGTTTTTTTAATCACATCTCCCAGGCTAAAAAGTTAAAACTATTGGTGCATCTCTGACCGAGAGATGTGTTAGTACTTCAGTTTACATTGTAGGAATTTAATTTTCCAAAATATAATTAATGTAATAAAATATAATAATATAATTTCTGTGATTCTGTGGAAGAGTCACTTATCTATGTTTTCTTGCCTTTAACAAGACTTCTGTTTTTCTTTAGCTTGTGTTTCCCCAGATGAATCAAATAATTACATAATATTAGCTGCTGTCTCATTTCTTTCCTTTCTACTGATGTGCGACCTAATGGAGTCGTACAGTATGCACCAACTCATAGCGTGGTCTTTGACACACACTGGATGTGTGGATAGTATCTCAAAAGTCCTGTGATACAGCTATTAGTGATACAGACCTTGCAGTGCTTATTGAGTTAGTGCTTTCATTAACTGCGGTGGGCACGTACCCAAACCCTGGGATTTGGCTGTTTTGTAAAAGATTAGAGCTTGTATGCTGCTTTGTTTCGGGAATTGCTACAGTTTATAATATAATAAGAATATAATAATACAATACAGTATATTAAACTCCCTAGTGTGACTGTGGCTAGTAAAATGGTTTGTAGGCTGCAATATTATTCCTTGATAAGTTAAAGCCCACCCGACCTTCAGTCCCATCCCTGCCTTCGCTTCAAGTAGAGCTTTCCAAAGTAGGAGTGGTCTGTGCACTGTAGAAAGTCAGGTTAGACTACTTATGGCATCTTCTGGCCCTAAAAATGACTATATCATGAAATTGATATGTCAGCTCTCTATACCGGATCTCATGGGAATGCCTTAGTGACGGGAAGGAGGCTTTTATTGGAATATACCACACTCTGATTCTTAATCAGAGGAGTGGGCAATGTATAAAAAAAAAATAATTTGAGGATACCAGCCATAGGCTAGCAAATTATTTGGCCTTCTTGTCTGAGGATGAGTTCTCAGTAGTTCAGCTATGTAATGTCAGTGCAGGAGTTTTGAGTTCCAGATGGACAGAAGACCATTTTCTCTTCTTTGGCAGCTACATGATTTTTCACAAGCAAAAGACTGGCCATGCCTCTTCCATTTGTGTTGGGAAAAAAGCAGCCTCGCATGAAATGGGTGATATATGGTAGTAAATTGCAAGGAAATAATTTTCATCATGTCTGTCTCTGTGATCCTGTTTAATAATGGAATGATTTTTAAATGTAATATGAAATTCAAATAAGTATCTGAAAAAAGAAAAGTGTATAATAATTACATATCATAATAGCCAGGGAATTCAGGGCAAAGACTGTTAAAAAAACCCAAACCAAACTAAAAACTTTAAATAAACAAAAAAATAAGGTAACGTAGGGAACCCTAATTGTTCCCTGGGCTGTATATACATGGAAGTAATTTAGTTTATTATATCTTACTCTCTTGTGAAGATTTCAGTTCTTTAGAAAGTGTAACATTTGTGTAATACTGTAAATGTTACAAAAATGTTGTAAAATAATATTTGAAACAAGTTACATACTACAAGAGTAATGGATTTTAGACCTGTAGTTTATGTACTATGTGTGAGACATTCAAAGGTGTAAGTTACCTGTGTCATACATGATTGTAATGAATTGGTATATTTAGCCTGTGATAGACAAAGCAAACTGGAGAATGTTCTTTTTTATTGTTTTATATTATTTTATTCATTTAATTGATTAATTTAAATGTTATAGATGGCAAAGTGGAATGGAGCTCCAGTTTACAATGTAGGGCTGTCTGGATGAATTCCTTGCTCTTCAGTAGTTATGAACATTATCATGCTCCCCTGGTGTATGTTCTCTATCTCTCTGGGATTTGTTTGACTTTTGGTTTCTATGTTCAGAATTCTTGAGGTGCCTTTATTTTGGTGCTGATCTGATTGTATTTCCTTGTTTATTTCCATGTTTCCTGTATTTCACTCAAGGGACACTGTCTGTATTCACTCATCACTAAGCACTTACCTGTAGATTTATTCCTCCTAATTGAGAGGTAGGGTGTACATGACTGTCACGGAAAAACCCTCTGCAACTGTTCCAGCCTTGTGCATTGAACAAATTGCAAATTGACTCGACAAGACTGTGCTAATTATTCATTATGTCAAAAATTGATGTTTCCAATGTATATACTATATTGAGAGTTGGTTGAGTTTTTATTTTGCTTTGGGTTGGCTTTTTCTTGATTTAGTTGTTTGGTGGGGTTTTTTCAGGATTTTTTGTTTAGTTTTGTGGTTTTGTTTTGTTTTGTGGGGGGTTTGGGGGGGTGGTTTGTTTGTTTTGTTGGTTTTGTGGTGGATTTTTTTTTTTTTTTCAGGGTATAGAAAGGACTAGATTATACAAACACTACAGGGCGGAGAGGACTCTACTGAGCATTGTGGAAATACGTAGGATTTCACTGTTTCACTTTCACTTCTGTACTTTGTATGCGTGTGTTAGACCTTTTCTGAAGAAAGGTCATCTCTGCATAGCATTGCCGTTGGGGTAGAAGTCCTACTCCTGTTCAAAACAGAGATCATGTTTTTTTAAGATGGGATTGTAAAGTTGAGGTTGCATCCTGTTGCTTGATAGTTATATATTAATAAATTATATAGGTCCAAAGGGCTTCTGCTACATCGTCTTGAAGTTCATAATCTGATGAAACTTCATTTCTGTTGCATTTCGTCAATGTGCTGTACTACAGAAGCCTTGGTTTTGTTTGTCAGTTTCCTTGTTTTTCCTTTTCCGTTTTGAGGAGCGTGATATCTTTACTGGAAGCTGTGCTGGTAAGTTATTTATGTATTCTGCCTAATTATTTCATAACTAGGCATTTTTTCAATTTACAGTAAAATCAGAAGAACTAGTTCAGGCCTCAGTAAAAGTCACCGCACATTTGTGTATTAGAATCAGCTGCTTGTTTTTACTCTGTCTCAAGGACTGAATGGAAGCATTCATGTAATCATGAATTAAACCTAACCACAGATTTGAAGTGTTTCTACTTCTAACTTATCTCGCAGATTAGAAGCAGGTAGGGGGCCTTAACAGGTATTTCAGCAGTGAGCACAGTGAAAGATGTTTCTGGAGAAAAGAGGGCTGCTGAATTAAATTACTTTTATCTCACACTGAAGAATGGTATGCAACTTTTCTATAGTATGTTGTGTTTATAGCATGGAAAATGCTTAAAGTAGGCTTTTAAATCACACATGTTCTCTGTGCATTATTTCCATGAGGTAACAAGAAGACTTTTATTATGGAGCTCTTTTGTATTGTCCTTCGTAACTATTGTAGGTCTGACAGAGAAAGATGAATTCTTTTTCTGACTCACTTTCAATAGTATTAACAGGCTTCTAGGCACTTTCTGACTGCAGTTGCTGAATCCTGTCGAAAGCAGCTGCTCATGCCAGATCCAAGCCAGAGTTAGATCTGTGGATTTCAGTCTGCAATTCATGGAGCTTCTTTGTGCTACTGAGATGTTTCAGAAAGTTGGCTAGGAAATGCAAATCTGTGCCACGTATCACTCTACAAATATGAACTTTAGAGAGATCTGCTTCCACTGAAATAGGCTGAGATCTGTCATTTGGAAAATGTTGAAAACTAGGCATTTAAAACAGTCAGAGTGTTTCAAGAAAATATGTAGTTGCTATTGTGGACAAGTTCGTATGAGGTCACCTGAACTGTTGCTAGGTTAGAGAGACTGCAGTGGGAATGTTTTCCCTTTTCCTTTCTCTGATGTCTCTGAAGGAAACAGACCTGCCCTGTCCTTTCTGCACAAAAGAAAAGGATAATTGTACTATCTAAAAGGCTCTGTCTGCTTAATGCTGAAAAGAATAGTCATTGTTACATGTTATATGGAACTAAAGTGAACGTTGCTGGTCAATGTATAGCTGATGCTTTTGTTGGTACAATGCCTGATTCGCTGGCATACTACACACATTGCCTCCCCTTCCCCCTACACGAGCCCCAAGCAGTTTTATACAAGGTCTGTAATTGTAGAATTGGCTGTAAAGTACTTCATAGGTAAAAAATAAAATAAAATAAAATAATAAAAAATAGAAGTAATTCTCGTTTCAGAGCTACAAATTGGTATGAAGATGTCTGACCTTGTTTGTCCTTGCAGAAAACCAGATACATCTTTATGTTATCCCTAGGGAATGGATACCTTGTGTAGCATATTCCTGACTTACATCCATTTTCTTAATCAGCTTCAAAACTCAGTCTTTCTTTACTTCTCCCCTGAAATTTCAAGTCTCTTCTGTTTTATCTGGTTTCAGTTTCATGATTATTTTATTACCATTGCTTTATTTATTTTATCTCTGTTCACTATGAGAGCTGGAATTTACAAGTTCAGGTAAATCATAGTTACAACTACGTAGTTCTGCCAGGTTCAAAACGTTTGCTTGCTTCTTTTCTTCCCACTCCCTTTGGTATTATGTCAGGAGCACTGTGTTGGAGTTGTCTTCCACATCATAGTACATGCTTTAAAAAACAAAAATAAAAGCTTGCTTTAAGACCCAGGTTGGTGTGAATCTCTGTAGCTATTTATATTGATGCAGTTGATGTTATAAAGGGCAAGAATTACATAATTCGTAAACTGATGTGAAGTCACTGAACTTTGCACTGCATGATTGTAAGGCTATGTTGACATGTTCTAGGTATATGCAAAACTTCCATGTCTCTCTCCACCTGCTTAAAAATAACAACTGTAGCTAAATGTAAAGGGATCCAAGCAGAAGATAAATCCTCTTTTTTTTTTTTTCTTCAATAGACAAGTAAGAGTTTGGTTCATGGAGATAAACAAAGTCAAAATATTTGAATTTGACAAACAATAAAGCCTTGAACTTCTTATATTCACCTCCCTGGGGAGAAGCATAGAAGCTGCAAGTTAGTGACTGATGACTTCATGACTAGACGGGTGTATTTAGGATAAAGAGTGAACATTCCAGAAAAATATCCATTGGAAGAGAATTTGCTGCATGCTAATAAATAAAGAAGTACCTCTCCCTACATATATGTAGAGAATGCTGTTTGTTATGCACACAGGGTAGGAAAGGAATATCTGCATTACTGATTTTACAATACAGTGTCCTGCTGAGATCTCACTGAAACACAGTTTTGCCCTTGGTTGATTCAACTAATAAACTTTCCAGGCTTTTTAGGATTAGAGTGCTTTTTCTCTTCCTTTCTGGACCTTGGTTTATGTTGTTTGCAAAGTGAAAATGATGTGCAGAATCATAATCTTTTCTCTTCCTGCACCCTAAACCAGGCAAATTAAAAAAATGCAGGTGTTAGGCCTGGGTGATAATTTCTGAGTAAATATTTTGTTGCTTTTTCCATCTGTTACACTAAAATATGACTTAAACTAGGCATAAATCTAGTCAGAAGAGGTCACTGGGGTATTAATCATCATAGTTAATCCTCTTAGACATGTGCTTGGTATAAGGCCAGCTATTCAGAAATTTAACAGCACACATATGTTGCTTATCTGTCTGGCAACTTGCCAACGAAGTACACGTCGAGTTTCTCATGGGTTTATATCTCGGTAAAGTGCACTGCTTGTTTGTTGCAAGCTGATGCAACTTTTCTGTATATCACACATTGTGCATAGCCTGCTATTGAAGAATGAGTTCATTTCACAGTGCTTTCAAAGAGCTATAGTCTTAGTGTTGTATGGTAAGAAGTGATATCATTCACAGTTGACCTTTTCATGGTGCTTCCCTGTGAAGTACTATGAGCCAGATTTAATGCTACTAACTCAGAGCAGAAAAGGAGACAGTATTTCAAGTAGAGTAATACTGTGGAATCCAAATATAGCTGAACGAA
Organism: Pitta sordida; assembly: GCA_013390025.1. Taxonomy (NCBI): domain Eukaryota; kingdom Metazoa; phylum Chordata; class Aves; order Passeriformes; family Pittidae; genus Pitta; species Pitta sordida. The sequence continues at coordinate 56,893 of WEKX01022118.1, read as the reverse complement.
ACCTCATCCTGCATCCACTTCTGTCATTCTGACTTGGAAGAAACATTCATGTGTGTAAATACAACTCTTTCTTGGGTCAGGTCTGGACTGGGCCCAGCTTTTGTTTCTCACCTCATAGGAGCATGCTCCATACTCAAGAGAAAAATTATTATATCATATCCTAATTATGGAACTGATTCATCCCCTGGAGCATGGAAAGCAAACAGTAGGAGTGAGTGCATAATTAAAAAATTAGTGTATTTTTAGAGAACAGGAAAAAATAAAAGTGCAACTCCATGAGTAATTTCACAATAAAGAAAAATTACTTGCCTTACAGAACGTTTTTAAAACAATCTGAGATTATGGCTGTAAGAACATATACTGTATTTCTTAGTAACGTGTTTCTACTTTTCTTGCAATAAATTACTAATTTTCTTCTTGCCTTTGTTTCCCAAGGAAAAGAATGAAAGCTCGTGCTCCTCCTCCACCAAATCAACCTTCTGCACCTAGTAGAATTCACAGTGAGCACAAGTCACCTGCAGAGACAGCTGTAATTTCTGATCAGAACCTTGTGAGCATGAAAGAGAATATGATAAACAGATCGGTGGACTTCACAGTCATTTTACCCAGTGGAGTGGAGCAGAAGTGCACCGTACAAGGAAGGTAAGGCTTTGATTATGTCCCACTTTTTGGAGCCCTTTGTTTCCAATGGGATATTTGCTGATGATTTAAGGAAAATCAGTCAGGACTCAAGGTAGTTGCATGCATGCTACAGAAAAAGTTTATTTTTGGCCCAAGAGCCAAGGAAAGAGGGACAGCAGCGTCCCCTGCCCTGCCAGGTGCCAAAAGAGGGCTACCCAGATTTGTCATCAATCTTTAACCGCTTGCCTCATGCATATGCAAATCACTCCATGAATATTCATCACTTCAACATTATGTCATGGGTATGCTCTCTGCCATAAGTCCTTCAACCAATTGGCTTCAATGTTGCTCATTCTTTTCCCCTTGTTGTGGCTAACACTCACTTTTGTTTACCTTCAGAGACTGCAGGACAGTGTTTCTCACCCTTAATATTCAACCTTAGCTCTCAGGCCTCCTTAATGATTTTGAAGTCTACTAATCCTTCTAAAATTCACTAAAAATTCAGAACATTTTCAGTAATTCACTAAAATCCCTAAATCTCTATGCCCTTACCTAACTCATTAAAATTTGTAATTTTCTGAATCCCCAAATCACTGATATTGATGTCTGTCTTTCTGAGTTTATGGGATTTCTCTGCCATGCTTTTCACTCCATTTTAAGCACCTTCTGCACCAGAGAATACAAAGAGCCATGTATAAAGGAGCCTCTCTTCTGGTGCAGGAAGGATTTAGCAGCTATTGTGTTTCTGTCTTCCCCATGGATCACCTTCATCATGTGTACAAACCTATTTCTTTCATGTACTGCCACTGTGCTTACGTTGTATAACATATCATCTCATAATCCAGAGTGGATTTGGTGCAGTGCAAGTAGGTGCTCCTGGCAGACAGCAGTCCTGTCAGTAAGGCTGCCTGGAGTCATGCCAAAAAGCAAGCTCAGAAGATGAAAATCCATTTTAGTGCAGTAGTGAGTGTCCTCGTCTCTCATACAGGAGACTGGGGGTTCGATTCCTGCCAGGGAGGCAGTGGTGCTGTTTAAGAGTTGGCCTCAATGATCCTTGTGGGTCCCTTCCAACTCAGAATATTCTGTGATGCTGTGAAGATGAATGATTCATTACTTTCAGAGATCCCACCTTCAGAAATACTTTGCAGTTGTGTAGAAAGCACAGCATCTGCTGATATTTAGGAAGTGATTTACAGACACAAACCCCAAGACTCCAAAGAGTTTTGGGGTAGGTATGTTTATTAGCAACATTGTGAGGTCCGGGGGGAATTTTTCTCCTTGCCCATNTAAGAGTTGGCCTCAATGATCCTTGTGGGTCCCTTCCAACTCAGAATATTCTGTGATGCTGTGAAGATGAATGATTCATTACTTTCAGAGATCCCACCTTCAGAAATACTTTGCAGTTGTGTAGAAAGCACAGCATCTGCTGATATTTAGGAAGTGATTTACAGACACAAACCCCAAGACTCCAAAGAGATTTGGGGTAGGTATGTTTATTAGCAACATTGTGAGGTCAGG
>WEKX01022118.1:37956-48602 GCA_013390025.1 Pitta sordida | reverse complement strand
CAGCCAGATGGGTGTAGACCTCTTCTTCCAGGCTGACGACACCAGAACGAGAGGGCACAGCCTCAAGCTACGCCAGGGGAGGTTTAATCTTAACGTTAGGAAGCGGTTCTTCACAGAGAGAGTAATTGCATATTGGAATGGGCTGCCCAGGGAGGTGGTGGAATCGCCATCCCTTGAGGTGTTTAAGAGAAGACTGGATGAGGAGCTCAGTGCCATGGTCTAACTAGGGGGTGTAGGGCTGGATGACCCTGGGCCCCTTCCGGCTCGGAGTGGCCTGCTAGACTGTGAAGCATCTAGGTTGGTATTACGCTCTGGGATGTGCCCTCGGTCGCTGCATGGGTATTAGATGGTGAGTTGGACTAGATGATCCTTGTGGGTCCCTTCCAACTCATAATTTTCTGTGATTCTGTGATTCTGTGATTCTGTGAATTACCTGTATCAGGAGAACTGACACTTTTTTAAAGTGCTCACCTCTGCATAGTTTAATGAACATTCATATATATATTGGTGTAGGTGGGATTCTCCTAGAGTTTGGATTTAGTAGGTGTAAATGTCTGTTGGTTTGTGCTGTGTTGCATATGAATTGAACACAGTTGTGAGGTACAGTCCTTTGCAACGTGGAGACAGTGATAGAATCAGACATCACGAAATTACCAGATAGTTTTGATTAAGGTACTGCATGTTTGTCTTTAGATGCTCCCTATGTTAGCAGTTGCCACAGTGCTCTATTTTTTCGGAAGCCTCCTATGTACATATTTATGACATCTGTTTTCCTTGTTTGATCTCCAGTCATCATCATCTCACTGTGTTCTTCTCTTTTCAGTGAGATGACATATTTTAAATTTTCCACACTTGCCATTTTTCCATCTCACACTGTTTAACTCAGTTAAACCTGAAACAGGTTATCGTAAGCAAGGTTCTTTCTCTCCTCTTACATGGAAAGAGCTGTCACTTACACACTTTTTACTCTTTTGCCTGTTAATGAGGAGTTGGTTTGTTTGCCATTTTCATTGTCTTTCCCATTAGTTCTCCAGGGTTCTTCACCAAGTTATTGACCAGTTGTTGGCTAACAACATATCCCCAGAAAGAAGATTGGCAGCCCCTCCAAGAGTATTTTGTTAGATGCTAACAACTTGCAGTTTGAAGGGTAATTCTTGAGCTACAGAGGTAATGGTGGTAGCTAATATCCTGGGAAGGATTTTATTTTCCTTGGATTTGCTTGCATTTTGAGTCTCTGTGCAGTTTTTCCAGTTGAAACACTAGAAGAGGTGAGTTCCTTTGATAAATATACTGTGTATGCACTTATTTTCCCTTCTGCTAAAAACACAAACATCCCTTCATATATGACAGGCTACAGCTGGTAGGTTTTTTTCAACTTGTATTGTTTTGTTAATGGCAAACTCTAGTTTATGAAACCAAAACATTTCAGAAAAATTACCAGTTTCTGGTTTCCCTGATCCTGTATGTAATTTTAGGGAGAAGTGTAGGGGAAAAAATAAAAAAAAGAACCTTTCAGTAGAGAATTTCTGGTGTATAGAGGAAGCACAGTTCATATTTGCTGTGTCAGGCAGTATCAAGCTCCAATGAATATTGAGTTATTGACACTAAATGAAGCACCTCTGTGAAGAGGCAAGAAGCAAGAGAGGGAAAGTTGCTGACTCTTGGGGGATGAGTGGCTGGAGAGTGGACAAATGGAGAGGGATTTGGGAGTATTGGTTGACAGTGTGCCCAGGTGGCTAAGAGGGCCAATGGCATCCTGGCCTGTATTAGGAACAGTGTGGTCAGTCAGACTAGGAAAGTTATTCTTCCCCTGTACTTGGCACTGGTCAGACCACATCTTGAGTACTGTGTCCAGTTTAAGAAGGATGTTGAACTGCTTGAGAGGGTTCAGAGAAGAGCAACAAGGATGGTGAAAGGACTGGACTCCCTTAGCGTAGCTTAAGGCTATGTCCTCTTGTTCTGGTGCCATCAGCCTGAGAGAAGAGATTCACACCCTCCTGAATGCAACCTCCCTTCAGGTAGTTGTAAACAGTATTGTGGTCACCTCTGAGTCTCCTCTTCTCCAGGCTGAAAAACCCGAGTTCCTGTAGTCTCACGCTGCCAGCCCCCGAACAAGAGGACTTGGTCTTATGCTACGCCATGAGAGGTTTAGGCTGGATGTTAGGAAGAGCTTTTTCACAGAGAGTGTGATCCCTCAGTGGAATGATCTGCCCAGGGAGGTGGTGGAGTCGCCATCCCTGGAGGTGTTTAAGAAAAAACTGGATGAGGAAATCATTGACATGGTCTAGATAATGGGATGATGGGATAAGGAGTTAGGTTATTATGTTAAATAAAAAAATTTTAAAAAAAAGATGATGACATAACCCTGAGACTAACACCAGGGTTGTGGGTTCAGTCTCTGTATGGGCATTCACTTAGGAGTTGGACTTGACGATCCTTGTGGGTCCCTTCCAACTCAGAATATTCCATGATTCTGTGATTTAAGGATCACATCTGCAGTAAGATTTACTGATAATGCAAATATTCAAAACCAGATGTTTTTATACAGGGTTAATACCCTCACCAAAATAAATATGGACAGAATCTCTTGTACCTGAAAATACTGCTGGTGCCAAATGGGTTTGGGGAACACCAAGTTGTAAACTGGAAAAATAAATCCTCTCTACTCCTTGTTCCAGATTTACATGCTCCATTTTGGACTGTATTATTTGATGATTCAAATATAGATGGAGTTTACCAGACTATTATTGCATAGTTTATTTATATCTTGTCTCCAGGTTAAAGAACAGTATTTGAATCAGGGACTTTAATGCAATGGATTTAGTAGATAAGATGCATTTTGTCTCTTCTTATTAGTTAGAGCTATGATTTACATTGATGTCTGCCTCCTCCTAGTGAATAGTTAATCGCCAGCTTATAATCACACACTGAAATGTGAGTATCTTTAATTCCTATCATTTTATCTGATTTGTTTAACATTTCAAACCTCACAAAGATGGTTAACTAGTGACACATTCACAGCTTCTGTTGTCTTTTTTCCTCTCATTTTAAAACTCAGATAAATATTGTAGCAACTGGTTTTTCTCATGCTAATAGTGAATGTATTCTTCCTTGCAGTAAAGCTGTGATGGATGTATTGATTGATTTGTGCAGCCAGTATCACTTAAATCCATCCCAACATAGTCTTGAACTGAAGTCTCCTGGAACTCAAGTTCTGAGTTACAAGGCAAACACTTTGATAGGAGCACTGGACGTAGAGACAGTACTTCTGAAAGAGAAAGTTCCTGAAGAGAAGGCAAAGCGACCTCTGCCAAGAGTCCCTGAGGTCAGTACTCTGTAGGTCTAAAATGGTGCCATGAAACATCATTTCTTTCTTATGATTTCAAGCAGTTCTTCCAATCTTTCCATCTTGAAACCAGATGGAAAAGACTTGAGATTAAGTATAACCCGCTAGTTTTTTGCACGCAGGTTGGTAGATGCTATTCGAGACATTTAGACAAAATGTTATATTAGATGTGGTTAGATAGATGGAAATCTAAAGATTGGGGTGATGGAAATTTGCAGTAATGGCTAAAATGAGGGTTGTTGGGTTGTGTGGAGGTAGATGGAGTTTTGGTGATATGTTTTTTGTTGGCCGTATTAATTGAAGATAGGACAGAAGACTGATGGTTGATAACGTGTTTCATGTACGCATTTTGAAGATTCAGAATTTAAATGCTTGCTGAAAATTGTATTATTTTGAATGAGTATGTCTAATTATACTCTCACACCTCTCTGAGTTGTACTTTAGAACATTTGCAAATTATGGCTGCCTCTGATTCCTTTCCCTTCTTGGCCTGTTCTTGTCAATGTCTGCTCAGTCATAAGGGAGATATGAGATTTTTTTTTTTATTTTTTTTTTTCAGTGTGGGGTAAGTTGGACTAGAAGTAGTCAGAACAACACGGAATTCCTCAGTGCATTTCTCATTGTAACAGAGCCTAGCCATCATGGAGCAGAGATTGAGAGTTTGTGCTTATTTCTGCAGAAATCTGTTAGGCTGGTAGTGAACTACCTGAAGACACAGAAGGCTGTGGTTCGAGTTAGTCCAGAGGTGCCTCTCCACAACATCATCCCAGCTATTTGTGAGAAGTGTGAAGTCAGTCAAGAGCACATTGTTCTTCTGCGAGATGGCATAACTGGGGAGGAGCTGGAGCTTACCAAGTCCTTGGAGGAGCTGGGGATAAAGGAGCTGTATGCCTGGGACAGGAAAAAAGGTGAGCTGAGACTTCAAGCAGTCACTGCAGGGTTGTATTGTGTGACAAGAATAAGTATGGGCAACATAAAAGCATTTGATTACCATTTCCTTTAGGATCTGGCTGAAACAGCAGTGTAACATCTCAGTCCAGAGAGCACCACGAGTTTGTTCAGTGAGCCGTGCTCAGAGCAGCAGCCAGGTCAGCAATATGCCCAGCTGTCCTTGGTTGCTCTTAGGCCTTGCGCCAGGCTGGGCTGGACTGGTAGGATTCAGATTGGCCTGGGGCTGGGCGAAAGGAGGAGCTTTGCTACGTCCTGGAGCTGCTGTCTGTGGTGCGTAACACAGGGCCCTCATCCAGGCAGAGCCTGTCACCCACCTGTGCTGTGGGTTGGAGAGAGAGAAAGAAGAGATATGCCATAGTCATGGCAGCTGTGAAAGCTGAGAGGCGGAGGCGACAGACCAGGGTGTATGAGAAACAGATTGGATAGGTTCCGAGGTGGTTCCTAAACAGCAAAGTTATTGACGCTTTAGCGAAGAGGAGCTAAGAGGTATTTGTATTTAAAATACTGATCTCTTGTTTATTCATCCTCACTTTCTGTTCTGATAGATGATATTGTAGTAGCAGCTTCTTACACTTGACTTTTATCAGCCTGATTATGTATTCAAATAGCATAATTATGTGATGTGCTTTGAAATATAACAGCTTGAAAATTGCACATTGACAAGCACTACTTCCTTTGAGGTCAGAAAGTGATATTCATTAAAATTTTCTCCTGCAGTTTGTCTCAATTGGTATCCCTTCCAGCACAGTAAATATCCTTATTTATTGTTTAGGTAATGTCAGTCTTGTAGGTGCTGAGCTGCAGGCTTATTTATTATTTATAAAGTTATTTATTTATGTTGACTTCTGTCTCTTCTTTCCTTTGAGAAGTGACAGTTCTACCTCAGTGCAAGTCAAATTTCAGTGAGTTTAGGCTTCTAAGTAAACTAAGTATCTCGTTTTCCTTTGAATTGTTAGGATGTTCAAAAAAATGCTGACAACACATTATAAATCAATTACATTTTTGGTTTTTTAAGACATATTTGCTGTAATTAAGCTAACCATTTTGGAGCAACATATTGAACATGCAGAGTATTTGACAGGATTCTTTCAACAGCCTTGAGGGACAACTTACAGAGTAATTATCCTAAGCCTTCCTTAAATTCTTTCGTTTCAAATTAAAGTGACAGTGTATGTGCTGGTGAAGTATTTGCCCTTGAATCTAGTTATGCAGTCAAAACCGAGACTTTACTATAAGGCTGGGATTACAGCAGCAAATTATATTACACTTCATAGTGTGCTGCTCTCTACATCAGATTTTTTTTTTAATATTACATTCTTTTTAACCTTTCAGTATACCTTTTGTTATGATAAAATCCCCCTGATCCTGAGTGTATTTCAGCCTTTTCTGACTTCCTCTTACTCTGTACCTTGGTGTCTGAGAAAAACAGTAAATGCACATAAAATTTACGATTTTTTTCCTTTGTTTCATCAAATTCCTTCTTCCATCTTCTCATTTGTAATGTCCAAGAGGAATAAACCCCTTAGTTTTAGTAGCAGCTGATCTATGGATTGTGCATTAAGTAGACATTCAGCCTGTTTGATTTTCAGAACATACTGATTTTTGTAAACACATTCTTACTACCAAGTAAGGCATCAGAGCTGCTGAAGGCACAGGCTGTGCTTGTGAGAGCAGTTTCTAGAAAACCTCTCCATTTTTTTGTTCTTTGAAACAGTAGCACCTAGTGCTGAAGAATTATGAAAAGACAACCTCTGCTGCCACCTGCTTACTTAATTTGATTTAGCAGTTGAAGCAGCTTCACGAATGAATTGGGAATTAATATCAACGCAGCTAAACTACTTCAGTAGCAGCTCTGCATGCCTGTTGCCACTCAATATTTTTTTTCTGTAATGCTTAGGAAATAAAGTGCTAGGAATGATTAATAAACTTTGTGCCTTAAGAGGCAATATTAGAACTTTAATGTATTTTCTCTTATTCTTTCATTGCCTGCCTTTTCCAGTTCCTCCGTCAAAAACTCAGTCTGAACCTTCTCTGAACTATAGAGGTACTGTACAGTGCTGCTGAGGGAAAACTGTCTTTCACTTCACTTTACGTTTAATGTGGGCTTCGTAGATAAATCTGTGTCAAGTACAATGCTCTAGAGAAACAAGCTATTTTCAATCTCTGTTATCTTTTGAGTGTCGTTTATATGTCTGTGCTGCTGGTCAGAACAAACACACTTCTGTGCATACTGCTTCTTCAGTAGTTGTCATTAAAATCCCAGCAATTAACAAATCCTGCCATTTAACTGTTCTGTGGTATGACATGTTTCTATAGAGATACCAATCCTGATCAGGTTACCGAAAACATGATCAGTTGAATTTCAGAATTACTAACATTTCAGAGGTCACTTGGGTTGAAAATTTACTTAGTAACCAAGGAAGAATATTTTGAGGTGTACAAGATCTTCCAGTAATTTCAATTACATGCAGCAAAGCATTTTAATATTGAATGTGTATATATGTATATATACATTGGATAACTGAATAGATGCTGACTTCTGAGTCACTAAAGTAGGTGGGTTTTGAGTAGATTACATTAGTGCTTCCGATTCTAGTTAAACAGAAAATGTGTGTATTTATTACAGTGATCCCCCATTACTCGCGGGCTGTTGGGTCTGGTCTGCCTCACACAAGTCCTGAAACCCACAAAGATAGCAAACCCACTACGTAGTCAAGTACGCCATGCCCATAGCCACACTCCCTCCCCTAATAAGGTCTGGAGGAGAGTCCTGAGAGCGGGGCTTGTTTCAGATGTCTGGCTATGCTCCGCTGGGGCGGGGGGTGAGCGCCAGGGCAGGGGGTGAGCAGTGAGCGGTGAGTGCTGGCGCCACGTGAGTGGGGAGTCCCAGCGCCGTGGCAGCGGTGAGCGAATCCTGGCACCGCAGCAGAGGCAGGGGAGTTCCAGGTCCTATGAGTGGGGTGGGGGGGAGCAGGGATGGGGCTGGCTGTGCAAGCCATGCGAGCGGCGGGGCTGGGGGCCGATCAGACTGAGGNCGCAGCTGGGGAACTGACCCCCCTGCGGGCACGCGTTACTGTTTCCATGGCTACAGGCGGGGAAGGGCAACCCCCCAGCCCTGCGTGGCCCTGCTGGCGTGCGCAGGACCGCAGCTGAACCCCGCGCTGGCAGCTCGCGCTGGGACAGGGCGAGGGAGCAGAGGCGCAAGCGCTGGGGAAGGGGGAGGGGGAAGCGGCGCCGGGATTTGGGCTATGAGCACAGCGTCGCGGCAGCGCGGAGAGGCCGACAGATTCTCGGGGTGGCGGGGGTCTCCCGAGTCAGAGGGGGCTCAGTAACGGTTCCCTTTTCTTCCCCGTGCTCAGAGAGTCCGAGGGGAGTAGCAAAAAAGTGGCCCAGAGCCCTGCGGAGTTCCGGGGGGTGGGGCAGTGGGTGTGGCCTGCATGCATATTAACGAACTGCAGTTCTTTGCGAGGTTAGGCTTTCGCAAGGGCTTTGGCCTGTCCCTTTCCTCACGATGGAGGAGGTATAACTGTAATTGTCCTCAAGAAAAGTGGGGTTTATTTCTCACTGGCTTTACTTCTTTGCATTGCTAGTAGACACAACATAGCCAAAATAAAACTGGATATCTTTGTTACATTTTTAGAAAGGAAGGAAGGAAGCTCACCTCTAGTGGGTGGCAGTCATTGAACAAATCTTAGTTCATGGCATCTTGTCTTCATGGATGCCAGTACTACTTGCCCTAAACCACTGTCATTACTTGCTGCGGCTGGATTTTAATATTAGAGGAAATATTTTCTGTATTTATTTAAGAAAAAATGGTACAGATTAATAAAGACGCACTCTTTTGAGATTACATGCTGTGTTTAAATCCCAGTTTATTGGTATTATACAATGTTTCATGGCAAAATTGAGGATCAGCTGTTACTGCCATAGCTTATGCTAGCCTTTCAGCACTATTGTTTATAGGTGAAGCCTATGAATATGGGAATCAAGAACCATATCCTGTTGCAGCCCAGCTCCAAGCAGAAAACCAGCAGTTTCTGACAAAAAAAAGTGAGCATAGGAAGTGCTTAGTATTTAAGAAAAGTAGTATTTTATTACTGTATTTGTTTTCAAATATTTGTAGGCAGTTGTAAACTTTCTTAAGGATAGTTTCTCCCTGTTTTCTTTTGGGTTAATTATTTCTACACTTCTACTGTGCTTTGTATGTGCTTAATACCTTCTGACATCTAACATTGTTTATGTGCAGTAGTGATCTATGTGAAAATCATGTGCTTTGTGTGACATGCAAATAAGTTTAGAGAAGCTGTGGGAGGAGGGGGTATTTTGTGAAGAAAACCTTTATTTTGTATCAACAAAAACAGAATTTTGAATTGCTTCTTAATTGTTATTAAATAAAGGAAATATTTACAAAATAAAGTTATTTTCCCCTGCAAATTAAACTTTCTCTATGTAACACATATGTATACATATATATGTATACACATTTGAGCTCTTACTGCCTGAAATACTTATAAATGCCCATCTTTTCCCACCTGAAGTAAAAGCTCCAAGAGAAGAATGGATGACCACAACCAGCTGGTTTACGTTCTAAGGAGAGCCCTGTTTCCAAGGGAAAGGTCTTTTTCCTCTTCATGGAATTTCATCCAAATCTGCATGAGGAATCTTTCCTTTAACTTCACAGTATTAAGTCACACCTAAAAATTCTTAAAGACATTCATGATCATATATTTTTTTAAGTATTTGGTATTTTTTAATATTACAGTACTCTATGAGTTTTAAGTGAGATGTCTAACAAGCATTTCAGAAGACTAAACCACTTGCTCATATTTTACCTTTTAATATGGGCTACTGATTTGTGATCGGTAGGGATTAATTTGGGTTACTAATTAAATTATTCCATTTGCCTCCATTATTCTTGGGAACATACTCAGAACAAATAAAAGCTCAATGACAAGGAAAGCGCATGATCTGACAGTTACTTAGATAATCCAGTCTATGGTATCTCCAGCTCATAAAAATCCAGTATTAATCCAGGATGCTTTAAAATACTATTTATTTCAGAAATGTAAAAACTTTTCCATTGAAATTGTTTCAGAACCAAATCTAAAGGCTTCAGTAAACAATGATGCAATAGAAAGAGAAAAGACAAGACTTCTGGGATTGCTTGACTCTGACAGAAGAAGCAGCAAGGTAAGTGTTCAGCAGTGCACTTCTCAATAAAGAGAATGTCTTTCTTTCTACATCTTTTATGCCTGTGGGTGGTAGCATTTTTTTGGCCTGCCTTCCTTTTCCTTTCAGGGAGTAATCTGTTAACAGGTGCATAAACTGTGTGTAATCAGTGCAGCCCGATGGAGATATCAGCTGCTTATTGAAGGAGTCAAACAACAACCATTTGCTTTTTACTTTGTTTTTTTGATGCTGTAGCTTCAATAGGTGTTAACAAAGGGCAGTAGTTTCAATCAATCTATATCTGCTTTTATGAAAGAACTGATGTAAAATAGAACAATTAAGATATCAAGAAAATGTGTCTTATGATCTCTTCTGTATATGGGTGATAATCTCTTTTAAAGCATTTATACCTACAGCAAGCTCTGTGCAGTCATGCAGTTGCTATCTACAAGTCTATAAAGCCGATAAATCTTGTATAGAAAAAATAACTTGTAGTACTGAACTGAAGGATCAGTGTTTGCTGGGATACATATTAGGCATTTTTAACTTCGTAATCCTGAATTGGATAAAGGTAGAAATTTCATATAAAATAATGATCTTGTATTAGGATGGCTTTATGAAGAATTTTTAATTTATCACAAATGTAAAATACAGAAAAACTTTCTGACTCGAACATGGAAAAAATAGTGGGCTTCAAACTTCATACTTTCTGCATCTTTTGCTAAAAATATCAGTGTTAACTGATTTTGATTATGAAGTATTTAATACTCTAGGATGTCAGAGTAAAAGGGTAATTTTCTCTGTCTGGTTTAAAGAGGCCTTCAAGACTTTTAGAGTGGAATTATAGAATGTGTATCTGACTAACTGGCAGTAAATACTAAATACTTGTAAATGGACTCATCCTTCCAGTCTTCTCAATCATGTTCTTAAAACTGTGAAAGCTTCCAAAATCTCTATTAGTTCTCTGCCTTTTTGATTATGATCAAACTTGGAGTGCTTTTGCTAGGGAATAGCTTCCTTTACGGACATCATGATATACTGTGCTGAAATGCGGCACCTGCAAAATAACCATGACATTAGAACTAGTCAGCACGGATTTAGGAGAGGTAGGTCTTGCCTGACCAACCTGATCTCCTTTTATGATCTGGTGACTCTCCTGGTTGACAAAAAAAAGGCTGTG
>WEKX01022118.1:13319-37820 GCA_013390025.1 Pitta sordida | reverse complement strand
CCTGGAGAAGAGGAGGCTCAGAGGTGACCTGATTGCTGTTTTCAACTACCTGAGGGGAGGTTGCAGTCAGATGGGAGTCATCTCTTCTGTCAGGCTGCCAGCACCGGAACAAGAGGACATGGCCTCAAGCTACACCAGGGAAGGTTTAGGCTGGATGTTAGAAAGAGGTTTTTCACAGAGAGAGTGATCTCTCGGTGGAATGATCTCCCAGGAAGGTGGTGGGTTCACCATCCCTGGACGTGTTTAAGGAAAGACTAGATGAGGAACTCAGTGACATGGCCTAGATGATGGGAGGCTCGGATGGATGGAGCGCGGTGCCCGTGGTTCCACATTTGTGGGTTTGATCCCTGGGTGAGTGTTTGCTTGGGAGTTGGACTAGATGATCCTGTGGGTCCCTTCCAACTCAGAATAACCTGTGAACCTGTGAAAAATCCCATCCATCATAGGTGCTGAACTTTTCTTTTCACACGTGGAGACTGTATTTTATTAAATAAGAAGTCAGTAATGTTCGTACTGCTTTCCAACATAGAAAATGTTTCTCACTTAGAAGGGAATAAAAGCATAACTGGAGCAATAATGCTGTATCTGCCCAGAAGAATTAAGTGAACAAAGGAGCTCAGCTTGAGCCTCTAGAATACACTGTGGAGCTATAGTTCCTCTGGCAGAACCAGATATATTACAGCATGGAGTTCCTGCATTATAGTTTGTTCTATAATTCCATTTTTCAAATTCCATTTCATCTGGAGATGAAATCTGTGCTCCTGGAGTTCTAGTTCCTGAAGCAGATCAGATTTAACTTTTAAAGTATTTATGCTTACAACTTTAGAAGAAGTTGCTATGAAACCATCCTAATATTGTAGTTACTGCAAAGGGTTTCTCACAGCAGAGTTTGGGATGAGTGTTCCAAGATTGCAAAGTCCTCTCTCTTTTTTCTGTTCTCTTTTTTGTGTTTATTAATCAAAAGCAAAGGAGTCTATACTCTTGAGTTTTTTAAAATACACACTTTAATAGATGCTGAGGATATTGGGGATGAATTTAGTTACAAGTAGTATTTGACTTGGGAAAAAATAGAAACTGTACACGTGAGTATGAAAAACAGCCTCTAAACCAGAAGAAAAGATTTAAGTCTTTCTTGCTGTTAGTTCTGACAAGTTAATTGAATTTTCTTGGTAATTTCTTTATTGGACTCTTACTTTCAAATGGCAATTGATCAGTAGCAAAAGAAACTACATCAGTCACTTTTTTTAGTTGAGCAAGGAAGGTTCACAGGTTATTCCAAGTTGGAAGGGACCCACAAGGATCATCTAGTCCAACTCCCAAGTGACTCCCACACAGGGATCGTACTCCCAACCCCGGAGCCATGGACACCACTCTCTGTCCATCCGAGCCTCCCATTGTCTAGAAGGCACTCTTACCGTTTCAATACAACCTCTGGGAGTTTGAAACCCAATAGATGGAAGAATTACTGAAAACTGAAGAATAGCACAGCACACAAGGGCAAGCAGGTATTAACTAGCCATAACACATCTAACCTGATACTGTGAAAAATTTCTAACCAAATCATCAATGAGACTGCTGAACAGACTTAGCATAATCAGAGTAAATTAATAAAGTTCTTTTAAGAAATTATTTAGTAGGTTTATTAAGGAATTGTGATTTCAGGGATCTGGCATCAACAGGGTGCCTAAACTCTCCTCTTTATGGTTATTCATATATTTTAATTCTTCCACATAACTTAAGTTGGTTCTTCAGTTTTTTTAAATTTTTTTGTTGGTTTGCATTATGATTAGCAGTAGTGTTGTTTGTGTGTATGTGTGTGGTCATGCACAGTCTGCATTTTAGAGCTACATGATAGGAAGAATTGTCCTAAGTCTTCTACAGTAGTAGCACTGCAGAGTTGCAGGCATTCACAAGGGGAAGGCAATTTCTTTTGCAAGCGAAGAAGAGTGTTTGTCTGTGTTACAAACTGTCCTGGATCAAGTATCACTGCACACTACAGGCCTATGCTCAGATTTCCATGCCTACACACATGCTTGCTTTCTCAGCTAGCTCACTGAAAACAGTAATCATGGTATGACAACACAGTAGATCTAAGTCTACTAAAAATATTACTGCTATATTGAAAACAAATTGACACAAAATGAAAGCAAAGTTCTATTATCATAGCTGATATGAATTTGATGAAAGTATTTCTTTGGTTAACTTTGTACTGACAGGCTTAATGCCAGATCAGGTATCATCTTGTTCTTTCCATTCTAATTTTATGCTGGATCAGTTACTCTCTGTTCTGCAGCTGGCATAAAAAAACATAAAGGTGGCATGAACTCCATTTCTGTTTGATGTTAAATGTAGTCATTTGCCTGAGGCAGAATCCAGATCGAATTGGCACTGCTAAGCAATCCAGTGGAGCAGAGGTCCTGTGCAGACCATCATGCGATCTAGGCTTAAGTAGGCTATATGCTAGCACACAGAAATAGTTCCCTCATGGAGAAATGGCTAGGAGGAAGCTTGCTCCCATGTCTGTGGGTATAGCAGAGACTAGCAGTCTGGTCCCTGATATTACATAAATTAGTTATGATCTATTTTTATTCTACCCAAGAGTTGTTTCTTTGTATTCTTTTCTTAAATCTTTCTGCTAATGACTCGCTTAGTGCCTTGCCTACATCAGGAAATTTTACAGACTACTTCTGAGTTTCTTAGCAATTAGGTCCAGCATTTCCGAGACAGTTTGTCTTGGTTCTGTGCTGGGGTTTGGTGTTTTGCTCTGGCATGTTTTTGCAGTTTTGTTTCCTTTGCTGCTGCTGTGTAGGATACTTATTTGTGTTGCAGACAGAAGAATACTTCAGGATGAACAGAGATTGTGGGGAGGAGGATGTTTTTAGTTCTACATCTACAAGTGAAGGAAGCTTGGATGTAAGTACTAACACAGCTTGTAGACGCTGCTGCATTCCTATTAGATCCTGCAGTTTGAATTAGCTAGAAACCACTGGTGTTCCTCCTGCTTAGCCAAGTACAAGTAGAAATAGCCTGTATTTTAGGAAGCTTAGTTATGTGAGTGCATTTTGTGTATCTTCATGAGGTTAAAACATAATGCACCGTGTTCAAATAGAACTTGCTGGCTTCATTATAAATAAAGTTTCTTTCAATGTTAAATTCTAACAGCTACAAGAAAAAACATTTAACCAAGGTGTTGTGACTGAAAGACATTGACATTACGTTATGTTTGCCTTTATCAGTGATATTTCAAGGAGGCTTTTTTCTTATAAAACCACCCCTTTTATTTTGATACCTATATATGACTTCTGCAGCATGGAAGCATTCCATTTGTTTCATAAGAAGCTTGGGGGTACTTTTATGGTAAACACTGGAAAGAACAAACAAAATTTTTCTTAAATAGGGCTTGTGGTACAAAAATCCTGTGAACCACATTTAGAAAGGTTTTTAAGTGACTGTCAGACTACCAATTTATGAGATATAGGTATCTTATTAGGAAGTGTGAATCCTAAGTATTTTTCTAATACTGTTCTGATTGTTTACTAATCATAATGAATGTCATACCTCTTGAATTTTTGCTATCATGTTTTAAAAACATAGAGAAGACTCTGATGACTTGATAGAAGCCTGAAACATGAGGGTCGACTCTGAATCTCCGTTTCACAAACCAGTCTTTGGAAAAAAAGTGCTGATCTGCAAAATACAAAACTCACTAGACACAGAGAAAGGTGACAGAAAATTGTGGGAAAAAATTTGAAGACTGAGAGAACAAATCCCAGCTAAAAAGCATATTACATATAACAGAAGTCCAAAAGTAGAAGTAGATGGAAAAGTCATTGGCTGCAAGGTATAAAAACACTTGATTCTGCAAATATGTGAAGACTTCAGAATGAAAGATTACTAAAATGAGAAGGCTGCTTATGACACTAAACATTTGCACAACACTAAAAAGATGGATATATTAATAGATCTCTCTTACAAAAAAAAATTCTAGTACATAGTGATATGGGTAATTGAAATATACTAGGTAAAAGTATAGCAAAAGCATCACAACCTCTGCCAAAATAAAATCATCTTGTGATTTGTATTCACTGTCATTATAAATTAATTTCAGTATCTTGACACTCAAGTACTAGAAGAGAAGGAGGAAGAGTAGTGATTACAAGTGACAATATGATGGTAGTTCAGATACTCTCAACTGTCTTTCAACAAATTTGTGGTACTTTCCTCACAAGAGAAGTATCTTTTTGTATTTGTAGGGACTTTTATAGGGAAAACCATAAATTAAGGGTTTGGGTTTTTTCCTCTGACATTAATGGAAAAAAAATTAAAACTGTTTTGAACGTGTAATTATTCTCTAAAGGCTCAGGTCAGAGGGAGCCAAGGGCTCTTGAAGAGATAAAAATATTTTATTTTTATTCAGCTATGTGAACATGTCAGAGGACTTAATTTTCCCCCGTTCTTCTTAAGAGAAATTAATCTTCTAGAACAGTGTAGTTCTTGGTCAGTGTTTATGTCTTTCACTTCTGGCTTGATACCTGTGCACTGACTCTGCTAAGGCATAAGCGCATACTTAAATGACTGTGTTGACATAGTTCCACTGAATTTGGTACTACAATAATCCCTTGAATGTTGCGGGAGGTTGGTTCCAGAAAGATGCCACAATAAGTGAAATCTATGAAGTAGTGGTAAACGCAGTAAAGCCAGTAAATACGTGGAAAAAACCCACATAATATTGAACCTGCGAATGCTGAAACATGAAGTAGCAAGGGATTACTGTATTTTGTTCAAGTTTGTAGTAGGTTTATAAAATAAGTCTAACAGATCCACTCAGTGGTACTGAAGGTTCATCCTTTTAAGAGGCTAGATGTGTTTCAAGTAAAGGTCAACAATTGTAATGCCTGAGGTGAAAAAATCTAAAATACTCTAAACTTGGCATAGATAACTTGTATTAAGATAAAATTCTAGTGGAAACACCAGTGCAAGCACTTTATACTTCTAAAAATTCAGCATAGCAGTTCATTGTGGGCTAGACTTTGAGACACCGGATCATTCAGAGTAACTTATTATGCTTGCTTAAAGGTTATATCGTTTACTTCAGTGTAACTGAATATCCTTATTCGAAATAAGTCGTATCTTACATAACCATATATATGAAATATACATTTAGAGATCATTATATTGAAATTACAAGATAGGACTGTTGGCAGAATGTCATCCGGTTCTTCTTCTGCAGTTACCTCAGCTCTGCTTTCTGTCACCATTTTGGGTCATCTGAAAGTATTTTGCATTTGTTATGTGGGGAACTAAAGCCAATTTCAGTTTTATTTCTGGAAGGAAAATATTTTGCATTGCTTTCAGCATAGTGCCAGGAGATACACTGACTGAATCAGGAAAATTTTTCTTGCCTATAAAGCAGTGAAGTACTACCATTTTCTCACTATTATGTGGTGGTGATATGCACTCAATTGTAGAAAAAGTAATGATTCTATTCAGGATATTGATTTGGGGGTTTGGGTTTTGGTTGTTGTTTTTTTTTTTTTTTTAAACTGGGCAATATGGGTGAATGGAATAAAGAAGTAAGAAGACAGAAACCCTTTGTGTTTATTCAAGCACAAGATACATTCACCTTTTAACTTTCTCAGTGCCATATTTATCTAATTATTATTGGAATTATTAATGCCTGTAAAAATACTTTAAGTTGTGGATGAGGAAACAAGTTTCAAAGTCAAGGTGGCAAAGTCAACACTTTTGCTTGAGGTAGAAATACATTTCTTCACAGCATCAGCAAAAATAAAGGTGAAAAAACAAGAATTTTTTAACACCTCAGAGAGACAGTGTAAAAATGCCAGAAAAGGTTTCTCCATGAAAATCCTCAAAGTATAGCAGTTTGTTATATACACATCAGTAAAGGACATGAAACCCAACAGTGTATTGTAAATAAAGCAGAAATCTTTTCCTTTAATCTGAAAAAAAAATCAGTTTTGTGCTAAGGTGATGAGTTTTATATCCAGGTACACTTTTCACAAATAAAATCCTGTTGAAATACACCAACACAACGTGCAAACAAAACAGCTGGAAGTTGCAACACAGTTAACTGCATTCCGTTTTTTCTATGCCAACCTGTTACAGATGTAGTTTAGAAAAGCTGGTAGCAAAAAAGGAACTTGAGTCATCTCTGCCTCTTGGTGTCACTGTCCTCAAATAAACAGTTGATCAAGATGAAACTGTGTTTGGAAGGCAGTACTAAAGTTAGCTGGTTTTATTTTGGGGGCCTTCAGGTTTTCATAAATTGAGAGTGAAAAAACACATCCCAAGTGCTGAAAGATGTGCAGTTCTAATGTGGACTTTGTTTATGTCATAAATCAGCTTGGGAAAAAAATATTTAGAAGTACAGCCAGGAACACTTATCAGAGGATTTGAAACTTCAGCACAAAGTCTTATCACAAAAGGTTTCTCTAGTTCAAACAGGGCTTCAGCAATGCAGTATAAGAGTATTTTCTTCAGGACCCTTTTTAAACACCAAATCTTCAGTGAATATAGGTGTAAGGCATAACAGAATCAATTAATTAAATGAAGTAGGTAGCCCAGTAGTTCTCTGCTTGATGAATCTGACATCCTATGGTTAAATATATCCATATGCAAAAGCACAAGGGAAAAAACAACATATAATTTTAAATATCAAACAGTTATCAGGTAAGTTTAGGATATGTGTGTGTGGGTACATAGTATGTACCTGTATAATTGCAGGATCACACTCCAGAACAAAAATGCTGTGCCAATGTTTGAAAAAAGTCATCAGAACTTCTGGTGTGTTAGTAATCTTGGCAATCACTTCTTAAATGATGACAGCAACTCTTTTCCTTAAAAAGAACTTTTAAGGCATATATGATTTACTTTTTCAAAGCTTTGTAGTCCAACTGTAGTCTAACTTTTATGTTCTCCTTGATGCTAGGGGTTATACCATTCATGGTACATTTTCTCAGTTCAGAATGGTTGAAAAGAAGGATCAAGTACAATTATGCAAATGTGATTTCTCTTCAACCATGTTAGGTCCCAAGCCATCAGGTAATAGAATTTACTGTCAAGGATTTCATGTCACATGAACAGGTATTGTTTAGAGCAATAGGAATGAGAATACTGCCCATGTTATCTAAATGGAAGTTAACAGCCATCCACTTATATTTCCATGTATCTGATAGTCACATTTACTTTAAATCCCGGGTTTTAAGGTTTTCATGGTCTTCTTGCTTCCTGTAAGTCACTAGTTAGATGCCAAAGGGTGACACTAGGGAATATATAACTCTTTTCACTTGTACAGCTGTTCACATGATTAGAAAAAGTATATATATTTATTAAATACAAGATATCGCAGGATGAGGTTCACCACTGATGTAGAGTTAGTCTTATTTTTATATCCTGTGATGCTCTGTGGAAAAAAAAAAACAAACAACCCTATTATCTTGCCAAAAGGTTTACTTAAACCAACTGGCTTGTGACTGGCATTGAGAGAATTCCAGCAGCTGACAAAGACAACAATGATCAACTTTATTTCTCCTTGTCTGCTGAGGGCAAGGCATGAAGCAATGTGTTTATATACGGCAATGGAAATTTAATTTAGATACTACAGGGAGAAGAACTCAACTGTATGGAGGTTTCACAGAAGAGCAGGTTACTAAAGCGACCATGAAATCCTTATCATCACCTGATCTGTAAAAGTTCCAAAAATTTCTAGAGGATGAGCTACACATACTTGATTCTATCTCAGAGCAGATGAAGAGATAAGTAGACCATGGACACGCCTTTCAGCCAGACTATGGCTGTTGAAGAGTTGCAGCTGTACCCACCTCGTTTTGTGGTGCGCACTTAGAGGATATTAACTATCTTTGTTCATGTGACTCATGGATGTTTTTAGATAATATAGTATCTTTAGATTTTTTGTACAGTATGTGATAGCAGAAGGCAAGAGCTTGAAACAGTGGCTGCTTGCCACCAGACAGTTTTTGCTCCAAAATGTGATATTACTAGACCTTACTTCAAAGAAAAGGTCCTTGGAGTTGGAGGAAAAAAAAAAATTCATCTCAGAACCAGCTCAACTACTCTGGCTCAAAGAAAAAAAATTACCCTGAGGCACACACCTGGAATGGAAAGTCTCAGCATCCATGGTTAAAGAATAGTAAAGTTATAAGCTATTAAAAACAGTATCTGGTGAAGAGACATGTCGGCTGACCCCTGTTCTGTTTGTGCTGCTTAGCTTGTACTTGCCAGCTTCATGCATTCAAAAATCACTTGTTAGCTCTTGCCCTCACCACACAAAAGTGGCTTAAGATCATGAGATTTGAAAACAAATCATTAAGTGTGGACTTCCCTCCATTTGACTTTTGAGCGTTAGGTTTGTAGAAGTCATATTTGTAAGCTGGT
The DNA here is from genome assembly GCA_013390025.1 of Pitta sordida. NCBI lineage: Eukaryota > Metazoa > Chordata > Aves > Passeriformes > Pittidae > Pitta > Pitta sordida. The sequence goes on along the minus strand of WEKX01022118.1, from coordinate 29,405 downwards.
TTTTTTGCGACCGTAAAGGTTTTATTTTTAAAAAATACTATCAGGTAGTTATGGGTTACCAGAACCTGTATCTTTACTGAAAGCTCTGTGGTTCAGAGTAAAATCATCACAATACATTGCATTCAAGTTGTTGTTTTTAAAAAGACAACTCATAAACTTCAGCTTTGGCAGTGGTTTTAGCAGCACACTTTGAAGGGAATATTCTCAAGAAATGTTCAGAGATGAACACAAAGAAATAAATCGAATTGAAAGGGCTTGAGTAGGGTCATATCTACAAAAGGAAGTGGAAGCAATTATGACTGACAGTGCCTGTTTTAAATGCCCAGCGGTGTGGGCATATGGGCACCGAATCTAAGCAGCCAAGTCAGATTTCCAAAGTTTTGAAGCCACTGACGTTGGCACAGCAGGCATTGCTTATTGAACTCTGCCCATCTGTATCTGTTACCTGCCTCTGCTAAAGACTGAAACCTTGAATCAGCTGTTAAATTTAGGTCTTTAAAGCTTTTACTCTAGAAGCTTACCACCTACCACTGTCATACAAAATGTGAGAGAACTAAATTCTCTGCCTTTAGAGATAGCAGCATCAAAGAATTATTTCCTCCTTTGTAACTAACACAAAATACTTGCTGGGTTGGAGACTGCCTGGAACAAAGCTGTGAGGTATTCTTCATGTGGGAAGCACCCTTTTGTAAAGATACCCAAATATTCAGTGACTCAGAAAGAGAGAACAAGAGCAAGCTTAACTATCCGGACCAGTAATTAAATGCGGTGGCAACTCTGGGTTCCAGTGCCAGGGCCAGAGATGTTTTTCTGTGTTTTATGTTAAGCAGATGTTACATCCAGCAAATAACTAGTCATTGAACCTAGAACTGGAGGAGCCAAATGGCTCCCTGCCCAGATGAGTGCCCTAATCTCATTCTCTGTTTAGCTAAACTCATGTTCATGTCCTTGAAGAGAGAATAATCTCCCTCTCTCCTTACAAGAAGGAAAAATTGTTTTTTCTCAACTCGACAAAGATTTTTGACCTGGATTTCCAATATTCTTAGTGAATCTCTGAATTTGGAGCAGGGGGTTGGACAAGACCAAAGGTAAATGCTGCAGCTGCCTTGTCAAGCAATTGCACTTTTGTGCAGCCCAGTTGCTTAGCTGTGTTTAGTTGTGTAGATCAAGTCTCTTGGCTCACTAGGATGGAGAGATTTGTGGGTTTTATAGATTCTGGTGGAGTTTAGGCAGGAGGTTAGAATCATAGTTTCTCCACAGTTTTCATGCCCAGCACACCCAGAAGCAGAATTCAGGCACTAAAATGCAAGTAAGCACATCAGAACAATATGTGTCAGGCTTATTGATTCAAAGCAATAACCAGGGCGTTTTAGGGAGGCACTACCTAACAGGAGCATGCTAAGTTAGGCTTGTGTGTGTGGCAATTCAGCATTCAGATCTGGGCTGCATGGCATGATTTGCTGTACTGTACCCACTCAGTCTCGAGTAAGTTGGCCTAGGTATCTCCCTTGGATGTTTAATTAAGACATGGTGACACACCCTTAACCACCCAAGTCCTTTTATGTCTGATTCATCTTTTGTTACTGATTTCACTGAAAAGTTCTGAAATTAACTCACTGGAAAAAAAATAGAATAAAGCAGCAGCTAATAAGACCAATGGCTTTTAATTTGCATTTAATAAAAGCACATTAAAAAAATACACAAAGACAAACTTAAATTCCATTTGAGATTTTTCCAGTGACATCTCAACCACTCAGACTTTGCTTTCTTGGTATTTAATATTACCGGAGCCCCTTAATAGTCTGTAATAGCCATGTAATTCATATTCAGTCATAATGTGTATAGTATATTGTTCTTAGTGTAACTGGCAAGCATGCAGTGGTGTGTAAAATACCATCTTTAAAGAAAAGGATCAGGCTTTTCTGCAATTGGATAAGCAGAGATATAGTTCATTAAAAAAGTCTTTCATATATTTCTGTGTACATAAAATGCATTTTCTGTATAAGTTTGGGATAGTCTGGTTATGAGTCAGGGAATTATTCATTCCATTGCAAAGTACATTTCTTTTTGATTTAATGATAGATATCCGAAAAATGTCATGTAATGCTTTCCAATGATAACTACTGTAGTGAGAGGATTAGCATGTATTTATGTCAGTGCGGTTTACTAAATGAAATCAGAAATGCATAATTGTATGTCATAAATTCCATATTTATAATACACAATGGATTTTTTTTTTACAGTAAAGCCTGTTTTTGTAGTGGCATAATCTGAATCCCATGTAACCACAGATTCATTATATTAGTCTAAAATATCCTATTAGTATAAATAGATTTTAGATACAGTAAAAATTTTCAATACCAGTTCAGATATAATTTCTTTTCTTTTGCAAACAATTTCTGAGACATGAGTGCTAGTAGGATTTGGTTTCTTTCCAGCCTCTTCTGTGGATTGTGAAGACTTGATTTCATTAGAAGTAGTGGCATACAATAACATTTCTTTTAATTAGATGATCTCATGATTTCCACACAATTTTTTTCTGTGCATTATTGTTCGTCGGCAAAACTGAGCTGCTTGGTAGTGTGTGAAACCATATGTCTCCATATTATCTTATGGCAGGTGAGGGACGATTTGCAAAACATTGGCTGAGAGGGGACAATGCATTTTAATTTGATGGGGAAGTTTTCCTAAGTGAACTTTATGGCTTAGTTCTGTCATGCTAAGAGGCCTTTACAGGTCTTCCTTTAACTCAAATAATTGTATGTATGGTGCAAAGACTGTATATCACCAAGCATTGTGTGTGCTGCTCAGTTGTTCGCCACCACTAAAAGAGACGCTCTGTTTCTTTTTTGATAGACAACTGCTAAATTAGATTTTATTGGTCTCTTCAATACTGTTCTTTGCCTTTGCGTTTAGCAGGAAGGATTACAAATAATTTCAGGCATTGCTTTTTTCTTACTCAGCAGTGTTTAACACTTCATTTGAATTCTCAGAAGCATTTTGGATGCAAACTAAAGAGGGTAAAAAATATAGCAATTAGCAGTCAGTCTTTTTAAGGGCTTTTACAATATGGGCTAGTAATACCATCAGTCAGTTCCATTTTCTTGAAGTTTTTTTCACTATCACTTACACTTCTAAGCAGACCTCAAAATACTTGGTCAAAAGAAGGAAACTATTTCTGGTTTTGTAAGTGGCTGTCTGGAAGGCCAGAAGAGAAAGCAGATCAAGGCAAATGGCGAGACGTAGCCCTGAAGAGCGCTTAAATAGATGAGTAACTGTAGATGTTTGGCCCACTGACTTTTTCAGTGCCATACCAGGCACCTTTTTAAGTGTATTGCTGCTTCAGTACCTCAGTGACCTTGTGTGAGCCAGGTGTGACCAACATATAGGTCATGAGCTGTGCAGGCAGTATACTGACATAGCGAGATGAAGAGATTACTAGTAGATTTATGTTGTTAGGTTCCTCACACCCTCCTCCTCTGATTGTAATATTTTATTATTTCCATCACAGCAAATGCTCAGGTACACATCTAGATTTCAGTCTCTCCCAGTTTCAGCAGAGATGGTGCGATNTCTCTCCCAGTTTCGGCAGAGATGGTGCGATTGCATTGCCTCTAAATGGTACTTGTTCTGATTTACAGTTGTTTGCGTAGGACAAGAGTCAGGCCAGTAAAGTGCATGTGGAGGTCCACACTGTAAAAACCTGATGGCAATGGATTTGACAGAAGGGGGAAGAGAAGAAGAAACATTGAAGACTATTTATTAATCAAGGATTCCAGAAGGGAGGCTTTTCTTGCCTTGATTCTGGCAAATGTACAGATGAGAGATACTGTGCAGAGACTGTTTCTGCACAAACAGAGAAAGCCCTTCAAATGTAAACATTTGAGCAGCTGGCATGAGAGATTAGTTCAGCAGCAGTGGGAGGGGGGTAATAGTGGATAGTGATGCTGTCTAAATTTAACAAATGTTAAACAAGGTCCTTGTTCTAGTTTAAGGGTTACAGGTCAGAAAGACAATATCAACTAAAAATACTGGCAAGTGTACAGGCCAGTCAACGTTATTAACTAGTACTTAATTAAAAGCAGCTTGCCTATCCAAAGTTGTGACACTTTCCTCCTCACCTCGCCCAAAAGTATGGGGGAAAAAAAGGGGTTGAGAGAATATATTTTATATAACCTTTTTGAATTAACAAAAAAACCCAAAAGCAACACTTTATCCTCCATCTATATGGAAAAGCAATGCTTTAAGACTTCTTAATGTTTTTGCTTTGGATTTTGAACTTAATATATTATTCTACTTTTAATTTCCTGTGGCTGAATATTGCATCAAAAGAAAGCATCATGCTAAGGGTGAAAGTAGTGTAGGGTCTTTTAGGTCTGTAGATATGTTCATATGCTGCTTAACATCATATGTTTTGGTTTTTTAAGCCCTTGCCAAATAATTACACAAGTAAACTGTATTTCAGTATAGGGTGTCTGATCATCCATTGGGTTCTTTGGATTTTGGGTTTTAATCTGTGTTTTGATCAGACTTTTAAAACAACTCACAGAATCACATAATATTCTGAGTTGGAAGGGACCCACAAAGATCATCGAGTCCAACACTTAAATGACACCACTGCCTCCCCAGCCTTCCATGGGACAGGAAGGGACACTCACCACTATACTAAATTCCTTACCTATTTGTTGTGATACGGTTCACTAGAGTTTTGTTGGAGGACCTTTACTTTCTTCACTTCTTTAACAGATTAAAATATGGATACTTGGAGCCAAATTTTATGTTTAAAATATCACAGCTATGCTTTTTATGCTGGCATTGTTAGGATTTCCATTGAACTTGAAAGTATACTGAGAAAAAAGATTTTCTGGAGAAATGACAGTGGCTGGATACGGTATTAGGGTATTACCGTCTTTTGGTATCATATAGTTAGAGTAACCATTGGAGATTTGATGCAGAACTCACTAAAGCCAGTGGAAAATTCCTGCTGGTTTTAACTGGCTTTGGACCATGTCCTTTGTGAGTTTCTAGCCTTTATTTGCACTTTTTCTACTTCAGGTTCTCTTTGGCATGTACAAAGATCTTCTGACACTTTCACTGTCATCACTGAAAAGACCTTTGTTTCTTTTTGATGGACAGTTGGTGGAGATAAACCTCTTGAAGTTGCTTAATTGATATTTTCACACTGGGGAAGGAGAAAACCCCAAAGTAAACATGTTAAGTCTTGTAGAAGATGAATTGCAAACAGTGGCAAAAGAAGGGAGTGGCTTTCACCAACCAATATTTGTTGCAAAAAGAATGTTTTACTTTGTTATCTGGAGCAGTGCATACCCAGAATGGAGCAGAATTCTCTGCTATGCTTTCCCTGTTTAAGCTCTAATTGTGCTAGTTGAAGTCCAAGTATAGGTATATGTTGTATTTACTTCCACAAGGTTTTAACTTTTTTATCAGTTAAATTGGTGACTGGCCTTGGAAGGTTTGAGCCACAGCTGTACAGTGGGGAGTGCACTGTAGTGAATTGGACACTCCAGTCAGCGGTAATAAATAGGTTGGAGAGCTGTGATATTTCACATTAAATTCACAAAGGAAACAAAGCTATACACAGTAGGAAAATTAGTTTCTTGAGAATAATAGACATTCATAAGTCAAGTTCTGGTGTTCTAAGGATATACTACTCATTTTTAGACTTGAAGAAACTTAGCAGGCTACAGTATACTGTAAAAGAAGATAAAATTATTATTATTATTTTATATATGTATATACTAAGTGGGGAAAGGCTGAAGTAGCTTGCTCTCCAGCACAGCTGTACTTTCAGTCACTTTGCATTATTCTGTAGTCTCACTTCACTTTTATTTAGAAGATGGAGTGGTCTAGACAGAGTTAAAAGGATAATAATGAGTGATCACAATAGGAAAAAAGTTAAGGACCAAGAATGTTAAATACTATTGTTAGAATAGTATTGAAGCATTACTTCAAAGAAAATTCAGAGGGTCTGCTTCTTCATTCTTAACCTGTTCCTCTGCACTCAATTAATGAAATTGTGTGGGTTTTGCCGCTGTGATTAGGGTATTGATTATTGTCCAAAAAGGATAGTCTTCAGAAAACTCTCCAGGATGGAGAGGAAGCTTGAATCTGAATTTCATGGTCTTGCAAGATTCAGATCCTGAAATGAATTTACTTGTGACTTCTTCAAATTGTCAGCATATGTATTTTTCTGTCCAAATTGTTCATGTCCTTTAATGAAACAAGCTTAATTTCTGCAGTATTGTGAAGGTATGAAATGGTATTATGGAATGGAAATTGGGTTGTATGACACCTGAATGTGCTCTATCCATTGTCCAGCAGGAGAATCTTCACCCCTTTTCTCTTATACTCTGTCCCCCTTACTCCTTGTCTTCACCCATGTACTCCTGACCACTGATGTTGATCTGGGACTAAATATTCAGCTGTTACAATTCAAAATGGTTTGTTAGCGTCAGTATCTGAACATCAAGCTGTAACCACAACGTGAATNTTTTATTTAGAAGATGGAGTGGTCTAGACAGAGTTAAAAGGATAATAATGAGTGATCACAATAGGAAAAAAGTTAAGGACCAAGAATGTTAAATACTATTGTTAGAATAGTATTGAAGCATTACTTCAAAGAAAATTCAGAGGGTCTGCTTCTTCATTCTTAACCTGTTCCTCTGCACTCAATTAATGAAATTGTGTGGGTTTTGCCGCTGTGATTAGGGTATTGATTATTGTCCAAAAAGGATAGTCTTCAGAAAACTCTCCAGGATGGAGAGGAAGCTTGAATCTGAATTTCATGGTCTTGCAAGATTCAGATCCTGAAATGAATTTACTTGTGACTTCTTCAAATTGTCAGCATATGTATTTTTCTGTCCAAATTGTTCATGTCCTTTAATGAAACAAGCTTAATTTCTGCAGTATTGTGAAGGTATGAAATGGTATTATGGAATGGAAATTGGGTTGTATGACACCTGAATGTGCTCTATCCATTGTCCAGCAGGAGAATCTTCACCCCTTTACTCTTATACTCTGTCCCCCTTACTCCTTGTCTTCACCCATGTACTCCTGACCACTTATGTTGATCTGGGACTAAATATTCAGCTGTTACAATTCAAAATGGTTTGTTAGCGTCAGTATCTGAACATCAAGCTGTAACCACAACGTGAATTTGGCCTTTGGTTTTGTCTTCTGCACAAAGCAGTCGTATCTCCTTAAAGAGTTGGTCTGCTCTAGTGCTGTTGCTTCCCGTCAGGATTTCTCAGCAGACTAGGGGCTTGCTAGGCCACCTCTTAGGCTCAGCATATTGTACCCAGGGTACAGTAAGTATGTGTGCACACAGGCACATACATATATGAAGATATCAGAGTTAATTGAAGTGGAAAGCTATGTCTGTATACATACCTGTTTTGGTACATAGATACATATATGTACATACACACACATGTGCACATCCAGACATCTGAAAGAACTAATTGAAACAATAAAATTCCTGGCAGCTGACTTCTGGTTTATGTTGCTAGAATCCTCTTAGTGACTCTGTAATTAGGATTTGTTTTAAGATTTGCACGAATTTCAGGGTTCAAAAGCTGATTCGTTCTTCTAATTTTAAAGCCTTCAGAAGTTATGTTGTTTTTCAGTAGTATCTTCAGCAATATTTTATCATTACAAAGTGTAATGCTTCCTTTTTGAAAATTTGCTTTGACAGTTGGATCATTGTGTTTGTCTCCCTCCAGCTAAATACCCACAGTCATCATATACTTCAAAAGAAAAAGTTGTTGCACAACTACATTCTAAATTAGCAAATTATTTGTGTCAAAATTGGATTATAGGGACTGGAGCTAGAAGACAGATCTCTGAGCTTGAGTAAACCAGAGCAACTCCTTTGACTTTAGAGAAGTTCTGCAGATCTTAATGAATTTCAGTATATTTTCTTCATTTACCAACAGCTCTAATAAGTAGAGTATAAATTTTCAGTCATATGTGTCAGAATTTCATCAGACACTGAAAGATTATTAGGATTGATCATTATTGGGTTTTGTCTCTGGAAAACTTGCACAAGGACAACACTTTCTTTCATACGTGGAGAAAACACTTTTCTATTTAACTGGAATAAAAATACTTCCAGTAAAAACCAGAAATTATTTCTTCAAAACCAAACAAATACACACCCAAGAAACTCATGCCAGAAACTATTCCATTCATAATTCTGGTCACCATAAAAATTTGCTATGCAGACATTAGAAAAAATATTTTGAAAAGTGTATGTTTTACACAAAGTTTCCACCTCCTCCTCCAGTATAAACTGGCATATCTACAATGAAAATATATTGAAGATGATCAACTCCAATGGTTTAATAGTTTCTATATGTTAAAAGAATTTGCCGAGAAGACTTTCTGCTGCAATAGTTTTTAAAATATTTTCAGTATCAGAAGGACATATAGCACAAATATAACAACTCCTGTCTTACATGTACCAAGACCTTTGCCTGAGTGATATAAAAGCATTAGTAATCTTACAGAAAATAAATTCATTGTGATGCTGAGTTCATTTTACTCGAGACCTCTGATCATTTTTTGTGGTTATTTATGATTGATGAATACTTAACACCAGTGGAAAAATGTCTTTTTTTTTCTGTTGTCAGTCTTTGACCTTCTGAACTCCTTGTTTCCTGAAGTCTGTTGCCAGACCATTAATAAAGACAGATTTTGATTTTTGGTTTGGTTGTTCAACACTATTTGATTGAGATAACCTATTTTCACACAGTGCAAAAGTATGAGTGAAAGGAAAAACCAACTTTTTCAGACTTACAAGAATCTGGATTTTTCCATCATCCGTCTTCCAAGATTGCTCTCACTAGATCTGCTAATAGCCTTTAAAGACCAAGTGTAAATAACGTCTTTTCAAATATTCTTTCCTTGTTTTCCCTCTGGCTTAATATTTTTCTGCCTTCTTTCTGTACTGGGATTGAATTGAATTTTGGAGTTCTCGTGAAGTTTCCTCTGTAATTCTTTCTTATGCAGATTTCTTAAAATGTATTTTTCCATTGGGGTCTGTCCTTGGCTTTTAGGCTTCTGTTGGTAGGTTTTAAAATGTTTCTTTGCTTATTTTCTTCTATTCTGCCTCATTCTATGTGTTAGTATGTATTTCATCTCTACCACAGAAATATTTATTACACATTCACAAATCTATATATCAGTCTGCTTTTCTTTCAGTACTAAATCTTTTTTTTTTGAGTTCTACTCATGTAACTTTTCACCCACTATTTTCATGACAAGTGAACATGAACACCACCATCTTTCTTGGCTCGTATGTGGGCAATCATGGTTTTCTTGCAGAATATGGTTTCCGTCCTGCACAGTCCCCTTAGCTCACTGTTCGTTCCCCAGTATATAAGCCTGTACTCTTACCATCTCATTCACTGAAGTCTTCTGCTTCTTATTATGCACCTCTCCTTTTCCAGACTTTTATCTTTGAATTTCTTCAAGGACTTACTCTCTGGTAAAATCTGGTGAACATGTTCGCATCATTTTGGCGGTGATGACTATGGTTTTGTTTCTGTCCTCACTTCTTGTGTTTTTTCCTACTTCTTTCACATCTGCTTTTGTTCCACTTGAACAAATACCTGAAAAGGGACTCATAGTATTTTCCATGTTTTTTCCTATTTCCTTTTGTGATTCACCAAACTGCCCGGATATCTCTTATTAAAGCACATGGCTATCAAAAGGGAAAAAAAAAGTGAGTAGCTGAATTTGCTGACTGCCTATCTTTTGTTAGCTATTCCTTTTGGGGAATGTTTTGAATTTAATATTTCTTCTCGTGATGGCTTTACATATTTGTAGTTTTTGACAGGAAAAATCTATTTTCAAAATACGGTCTTTTTTATAGGCTAACACATTTTGATGGTGTGTTGTGACAAAAAGTGTTGGACTTATGGAAGATAAGACTTTAGCAGTCTATCCAGAAAGATGTAAAGCAGCCCTGAGAGGGTGCATTTTAGATGTAAATTGATTCTGGTATTTTCCCAAAATGATATTTAAAAAAAAGAAGGAAAAGGAAAAAAGAGAACATTCTATCAAATGAGACGCAAAGTTGTCCACACACTTCAGAAAGTCAAGCTAAATCATTTTACACTTATACAGAATGCAAACAAACCTTATCCTAAGCATCTGGCAGCATCCCAGACTCTCATCCACAGTTCAACTTGACTTTGGAATTCACTTCAGATTGTGCCTGCAGCCTGCACTCCAACCCCCCACCTAAGTGATGGGTAGTAAAGTTTCCTTCAAACAACCATGTAACAGAGAAACATTTGATCCAGAAATGCTTTCTATGCTGTGTTAATGATGGATTTGTGTCACTAGGGTTTACATATCCAACGTGAAAGCAAGAATATTGACATTTTAGGGGTATACAAAATGCATCTCACATACAGAAAGTTTAAAAAGAGCCCACATACTTTGTGTGGTATCATTTAGCCTGATGACATCAGGTGCATAGCACAATAAGGGCATAAATAAAGTTGGAATGTTTGGAAAACTGGCACATTTATGTTTGTGATTTCTCTATGATATGTCTGTTACTTTAAAGTAGTATTTTAAGGAACTGGGTTTAGTATGTCCAGGTAAAAAGATACCTGTAATAGACACATGCGGAAGCTTGTGACTATTTACAGGTTTACAGGTTATTCCGAGTTGAAAGGGACTCCAAGGATCATCTAGTCCAAGAAAAAGAGGGCATGGCCTTAAGCTGTGCCAGAGGAGATTTAGGCTGGATATTAGGAAGTTTTTTCACAGAAGGAGTGATCTCTCACTAGAATGGTCTTCCCAGGGAGGTGGTGGAGTCGCCATCCCTGGAGGTGTTTAAGAAAAGACTGGATGAGGAACTCAGTGACATGGTCTAGATGATGGGAGGCTTTGATGGGTGGAGCGTGGTGCCCATAGCTCTGGGATTGTGGGTTGATCCCTGGGTAGGCACTCTCTTGGAAGTTGGACTAGATGATCCTTGTGGGTCCCTTCCAACTCAGATTAACCTGTGAACCTGTGAACTCCCAAGCGAATGCCCTCCCAGGGGTTGAACACACAACTGTGGAACCATGGGCACCACGCTCCATCCTTCCCAGCCTCCCATCGTCTAGACCATGTTACTGAGTTCCTCATTTCATGGATGTCATTGGATTTGTTGAAGTACCTGCCAATAATTTTGTTTCATAGCTTTTTGACTGTATTTCTGTAAATTGAGAATCTGGTGAAAAGTGTAATATTAAGTGGAAAATATTGCAGCCTGTGTGGTTATGACCTGAGGTTTGTATTTTGAACATAAACTTACTTGCTTCGCTGATAAAACAGGTTTAGAAAAGATTGTTTTGCAACTTAAGTTTCTTTCACTTGTGGCTAAATAGCTTCAGATTTCAGCAAAACTGTTTTGTATTCTTTCATAGAACACACAATAAGAGAAATTAAATAAATTATGCCTTGGAAAGGTTTGTAGCAAATGTATTTTCACTGCTTGAGTGACATATTAAGCCTAGCAGCTCTGTATCAAAGTAGCTGTTTCTCTTCTTTTTAAAAAGTTCCTCCTTTGTGATTCACATGGTCCGCAGGATATGTCCTTGCTGCTTACTGCAATGAGTTAAGTGTCCAGATTGATGGGAGAAGACACAAATGATTTATGTGTGTGCCTTCCAAAGACTGATTGGTCCTCCATACACTCGGTCTTCTCATTAGTACCAGGCAGCGTTCTACCTGCTCCTGCCTTCTAAGTTGTTGAGATATGGCTACCCTCTTATGTCAAGAAAGCTTATTTTTCACTGGTCCTGTTGGGATGCTACTTTTTTTAAAAAATATAAATTCATTTGAAACATGCTATTAAACAGAAGAGGTGATAAAAACATACAATGTCAATCAAGCTATTTTGTCTTCCCTTTTCTGCATGCATTGCTGCACAGAAAAAAACATACTGCATCCATTTCTCTTGATACTATGACTTCTTCAGATTGACATGAGTGAATTTGGGTAGCAGTAAGAGTAGTCTAACTTGAGAAAATAGATAAAGTGAAAGAGAGGAATTTATTTGGAGGAAATGCATTGCGTTTTAAATCACCAGAGGTGTTTCAAAGGCTTCAAATCTCAAAGCATTAATCAATCACATCTGTCGCAAAATCTTGAAAAAGTGTGATTTGACAATCTCTGAGTTCCTTGATTATTATGTATATGTTGCTGGATTCATAGGTTTGTATTCCACTGCTTTGTATGTGCCATGGTACTTTATTCAGCCTTGGAAAATTGAAATCGTGATCTCAGACTGGCAAAATGCTGAGGGAGGTGGTATTCATAGGTACTAATATGGTTGATCTTAATCTGATTCTTAATAGTTGCAAGTGTTTACAGACATGTCTATGTTTAGGTGGAATGCATATATTCCCATTCCATCTTTTCTAATCTACTAATGATTTGAGTAAAAAGGTTATACTCCTAGACTTCAAGAAAATCTTATTCAACAGTTCATAAGAAAAGTAATCAGCTTACTTGGGATTTTTGCCATATTTATTCAGTATCCCTCTGATTTTCAAATGGAAAATGTGTTTTGGATATTGCTTCAGGTTTTTAATATATACTATACATAGGAAGTATAGCAAAAACTAAAGAAGGTTTTTGGAAGCTCTCTCTGGTTAGGCACCCTCTTTGTCCTCAGTGTAGTCCATGAGGCCAGAGTCAATATGATAATTGTTCCCTACTGAGAAATTAACAGTGAATCTAAATCCCTTGGTGTGTTTCAGAAAACTTTTTTCCTAGAGGCTTCCATTTTTCTAGTTTTCTTCCTTGGGTGGTTGTTCTTTCAGCTTTTCTACTGAAAATGAGACTGGACACCCACAGGAGTTGCAAAGTGAGCATATATCAGTTGGAGCTGGAAACCAAAGTTGTGCCCATAGCTGTAAAGACACTTTTCATCACATAAACATACCTAAGAGGTACAAGAAGTAATCAGAGAAACTTCTAGGAAGGGAAATTACAGTTAAGGTACAAGGTAAAAAATTAATGATAAGGATTAAAAGAATAAAAACAGCATAATTGAATAAAGTGTAGACCTGTCTCAGGAAAATGTCAGTAAGCCCTGGAGTGACAGATTGATCATGCTGCTTGAGTGCTGGGAGTTATCGTGGATGACTTTGTAAAGGAGGTGACCTCCTTGCACTTGGCACTGCTGTGATTTCTGATTGACAAACTTTGTACTAAGATGGGAGGAATGTGGTCAGCCACGCTGAGGGAGAACTGGCAGCAGCACAGGAGACAGAACGTTCTCAGACATTTCTGATTCTGGCTGTGTAAGTCCTAGTGTCTACCAAATGGACCCTGACCGCAAGATCTGGTACTGCTATCTAGATGCTATAATAAACTCATACAAGCATAAGGTCGCTCTGTACAGACTATAAAGTATAATTCAAAACTTTTACATTAAAAACTTTAAAACCTACTTGCCAGACAAAGTCAACACAGTCCTGCCTGTATAAGTCACTCTTGTGGAAATGAAGTAGTTGATTCTCTTTTACCAATGTGATGTGTAACCAGATGATTTCTTTCCAGTAACAAAATGCAATGAGATGATAAAGCAACATAAAGTCAATTTTATAAAAATGAATTTATTTTTTTAGTTCAGAGCAGAAAAAAGGTTAACTTTTTTTTTCTTCTGGCTGCAGACAGTGCTTCAGGGAGTACAAAAACCAAACTGTATTCAGTGTAGCTGATTAGAAAGGAAAATCTGAGTAGTCACAATTTTTTTTCTGTTGTTTTGTTGGGGTTTTTTAATAGTGTCTCCCAGCAATCTCATGACTGCAGTATTATGCTTTAGTTTTGAAGCAGAAGCTTGGATTGATTTAGTTTCAGTGTTTTGAAATCTAGTGCTCTTATAAGTATTATCAGTATCATGTCAAGGAAAGCAGCCTCTGAGTTTGGTTTCTGCAGTAGATCTGACATAATCTGTCGGGTGATTTAAAAGGCCACTTGTAATCAGATGTGGTGTCATTCAGCAAATCAGTAAAAGTTTGCATTAGTGGAATTTAAATGTCCAACAGAAATAAGTATACTTGTTACTGAGTAGATGGACTTGTTTGCGTGCTCTAAATCTTACATTTCATATTTACCCACTGTACACTTGCAAAATACTTCTATCCTTTATAATACTTGTATTTTTTGTCTCTGTTTTGGAAAAAATAAAACCCTTTTTGCTGCTACATCTGGTACTTCGAGTGCTTGAAAACAGCTCAATTGATAATTTTTGATTGAAAAACTTCTCAGAAGGAAGTTGCATAACAAGACTGGGAGCTCAAATATGTGAGTTTTGGCAAAGAACTGAGGAAGAAGGTCCTGGCTGGAGCAACCTGACAAGAAATTAACTTGACATTTTGAAAAATTTTTATTGACCGGTGTGAACAGGGAATGGGAAGTCATATCACTCTCACAGACAATCTGCAGTCCTTTCCTTGCTGACCTTTAAATACCACTAAGTGTCATCAGAAAATCAAGGAAATGCTAATAGCAGGGCTTTGAGTAAGAGAGTTACATATGAGGGATATCTTTTGAAAACAAACATAATAATCTGACTTCCATTTTTATACACATCTATTTTTGTAAAATGGAATTTTCACAGCAGTACAGTCATATTTTTTATAGATTAATCATACATTTTATTAATATGATGTTAAAATTTCCCGAAGTATCCATACAATGCCAGTACTTCTGTTTATTCTTGAAAAGGAAATAGTTTTTAAAAGATGTTTTATACTTGCATTCTAGGTTGATGACCTTGAAACACAGACTGGCCTCTGCTTTAGGCTCTTAATCTGTAATGTGTTGAGTTCAGCAGACTTTGGTAGTCTTGTAAAAAGCTAACTGCTTGGTGTCTTTTGAAAATGTGACTAGTGTGCCTATCTCACCATATTACTCTGAGCCTTGATACTTCTGTGTTTTCAACAGTCCGTCTTTGCCCTTGGGCAAGGCATTCAAAAGCTAAATTTCAATTAGAATAACTAGTGGTTAAAAATCCTAAAACTAAATTGTTTAACCCCACAGAAAACATCTGACACATTAGAAAAAGAGAACATTTCTTAGATTTCAGAAATCTAGTTAGAGAGAAAAAACCTAGCTGAAACAATGAAACCTAATGGTACCATAGGTGGGTACTGCAGCTGTTTCTTTCCTCCTTCCAGTGTCTACTTCATGGAACTGAAATGGACTTCAGTCCATCAGTGTGCTTCGGTATATGTTCAGGACCATTGGTCAGCTAAAGTCTAGCCTGGCTACTGACCTGTGCTTGTATGTCTGGTCTTGTGCTTGGTTTGCTTTGACTTAATTATGGAGAAATAAAAAACAGAAGTGTTTCTTTTTCTTGCTAGTTGGCATTACCTAGTTGCTATTTGAACTGCTAGCAAAGTGTTCTAACACTTGTGGTCTACCACAGAATATGATTTCACAAGTTGGGAGACATTCTTAAAAGCTCTTTATATATTTAATTTCCACGAATTTTCTTTTTTATGCCTTGATTTTTCTTGTTTTTTCCTTTTATTTTTTTTGATTGGTTAATTGGTTGGTTTTGTTAGAAAACACACAGATTCTTTGAACTTACTTGACTTATGAGCAAAACATTCATGTTAACCTGTTTGTCAAATGAAACGGAGGATAAGGGGTGACTTTTTTATCTGGCAACATGGGGTGTAATTTTTGAGCTTGGCTTTCCCCACACGGCTGAAATTTGAATAAATCAATCGGTTCTTTGGTACCAAATTATAAAAACAAGAAGTGAGAGATGGTTAAATTATTTGGCATGTGCATTATCAAGTCCCTGCAATTTTGCTTGATTAAAGATGTATGTTGTTAATAGTCGCCTTGCTAAACTGCCTGAAAACCAGACCTCCAAAATCACAGAATCACAGAATCACAGAATATTATGAGTTGGAAGGGACCCACAAGGATCATCTAGTCCAACTCACCATCTAACACCCGTACAGAGACCGAGAGTACATCCCAGAGCATAACACCAACCTAGATCCCTCACAGTCTAGCAGGCCACTCCGAGCCGGAAGG
>WEKX01022118.1:0-13050 GCA_013390025.1 Pitta sordida | reverse complement strand
GGGCCCAACACTGACCCCTGTGGGACTCCGCTGGTGACTGGCCGCCAGTCCGATGTTGCACCATTCACCACCACCCTATGATTTGGAAAGATACTGCACTGCATCTAACACAACGTAAAATGTAAAAGCTGGGTCAGGTATTGTATCTCTAGATTAGTTTTACAACAAAGACAAGTCATGCCAAAACCACTTGTGTCAGTGTTTTGTGTCCAAGGTTGTTTTTTTTTCTCTTGAAGCTAATGCAAAGGACTACACACATGGGAGAGCATGAAGGTCTGCCTTCAGTTAGACAAAGCCCATATTGCTGAATGAGAGTTCTTTCAAAACTACTTTGAAATTGTCCTTATTCCATTCCTTTGGAATATATGGAGAGCTTTTATTTTAGAAGTGTCTTTAAATGAACATTCCTGAAATGCTTAGTAGGGGAATACACAGATAACATAGAAAACATAAACATCCAATGTTTTTATTTTTTTCTTTCATTAGATTCTTTTTATTATAAACTATCCGCAGTCATAACAGTATCACAGTTTTTTTCCTATATCTTCTGTTAGTAAATCCAAGCTTAAAAAAAAAATCACTGTGTTTAAAATGCGTACTTGGTCCTCAGTGTATTCCATCACAATAATCTGTTGCCTGGAAAAGGATTCTGGTAGCTCTTCAGCCACAAGACCTTGAGATAGAATTGAATAGGAAATTAATTTTAAACTGGGTATAACCTATTTTTTACCAGTACTATGTATTTGTCATTCTACTAGGAAATTCTTAGGGGGTTTTTTATTACTTGTATGCATCTTTGTGTCTCAACAAAATTCCTTAACCTTTTTATCCAGTAAGGTAAAACAAAGAATTAATACAGTCACTAGAACATGCTTGTAGAATGCACTTTGAAATTATTTTGTTCAGTTGTTTTATAAATGTGTGAAAAGAGGAGACTACTTTGTATTTCCCCATGTGAATCCTGTCATTTCTATTGGAGTAAACAAATTTTATTTGATAGAACCAGATATGATATGCACTGAAAATTACTTAAAACTTGTAGCTTAAAGATGAGATCATTATTTTTTCCACTGTCCAACATACAGGGCTAATAAAAGACTGTATTTCTTTATAAGATTAGACCTAATCTTTTAAATCCCACCTTCCATTTTGAACTTTTTTCTTCATTTGCTACGAGGATAAAGGTGCCATTGTTGCCATTTAATTCAGAGAATTTCCAATGAAAAATATGCAAATACTATGTATTTTAATCTTGCAGTAAATGTCTAGTCAGGTAACGTGTCCTGTTTGTGCCAAATATATTACTCCAAGATGGAATATGCTGCTGCGGTGTGCAACATAAAAGTTAACAAAGCATCCTAAGGCAGTGGTAGTTATTACATGGGTAGTAAATGCAAGACAAGACGCAAATAAGTTTGCAATTCAGTTGCTTTTACAGGAATCTACAGAACTTGGAATTTTACCAGGCAGTCAGGACCTGTATTGGATAGACCTTTATGCATTTCTCTATTTTTTAGCCCTTTATGCTTCATCATTGCTTTCCCAATGGTCCTAAAATTAAGTGAATTGTGGTTTTGAGCTTGCTGCCCTGTATTTGTAAATTTTACCTCAGTTTGTATGTATTTGGCATCTGTGGAAAGGAATTATCGTCCCGTATCGTGAGTAGTGAATTTGACTACATATGTCCAGATATCCACCACAATGCTGAAGTAGCCATATAATTGAGGCAAAGAATTTTCCAGCACTTTCCAGATTGGAAAACTTAAGTTCAAAGAATTACATTGGGTTTGGGAGTTGGTTTTTTGTTTGTTTGGGGTTGGGGTTGTTTGGGGTTTTTTTATTGTGAAAGTTATGATATTTGTGGTGGTCATTACTTTCCTGCCAGTAGTATTCTGTGGTTTTGGACAAAATTCCTCCAGAGAGCTTAATGTCCTCAGTGGGCGAGTTTTGCAAGCATGGTAGCATATTCTGTTGTGATAAGAACAGCGTTATCAACTATGCTCATCAGTCTGTGTTTCCAGAATAGCTATTCTGCTCCAGGTCATGGTGAAGTGGTATCAGTGGTGATTCCACAGAAGATATGTCTGGGAAGAAGTTACAGTCTCGTAGCTTAATTAAAAAGTAAAATCTTCCATTTAATATGGAAAGTTCTCTTAATTAAAAACAGCAAAGATGACTAACAGATTTTGAGGGAAAATTTTTTGCAAGATTTTATTGGCAAAATAAAAAAAATAGCAGAATATAAAAAATATTATATTGAATTTAAGAATCAAAACCAAAATTAAAATGCACATTTTCAAGCAATAATATAGCCTAGTCTTTCATATTTGTAGATTTAGTATATGACTGCATATATTTGTTTGCCTATTAATATAAAAATGGCTTATGACCTTGATCAGTTAAACTTATTCCTTTGATTTTATTAAGTTTTCAGTGAGGAAAAAAATAGTTTTTAACATTAACAAATTGTTGAAATACCTTTCTGCTTCTCTTTTCATCTGAGCCTGTTAAAACCCAGAGTAGTGCCTTTCAGTAGGACTTCTTTTCACCAAGTTAAATAATTGTTTTCATTAGATTGTAAGTGAAAATGCTTGATTTTGCAGGTAAATTTGAAATAGGTAAGTGATAGGAGAATTTCTCTTATGTAAATCTGGGGTGTGCGTTTGGTCTCTGTATGGGAGTTAGATGGTGAGTTGGACTAGATGATCCTTGTGTGTCCCTTCCACACATAGTATTCTGTGATTCTGTAAATCTGCAAAGAAGATTCAGGTAAATTAGGCAGGTTCCTAATAAAATAGACAAGCCTAAGACACTGGCAGCATTTTATTAATACACTATTCTAATTTTAGAGTAAATCTTCCTTCCAGAAATGTGTAATACTTGCAATTTAAATGCAACTGCAAATACATTTGTATAGCTGTAATTATGTGTCTTGATGAAGCTTATATTTTAATAGCAAGAAGCAGTAATGTTCCCATCAATGCTACTGTTAAACCGCAGTGGGTGCTTATCATGCCCCCGTCTTATTAATACTGCCTGTAAGCTTTGTTCCATTTGACCTTTAAAAGTTTCCAAAAGTTACAGTTTGCAATTCAGCAGGTTTGGCAGAGGAACATGCATGATTATTCATATCATTGTTTAAACGGCAACCAGATGTGTCTTGTTTTTCTTCTTTCTTTCCCATTGTTTTCAAAGAGTGATGTTAATCCAAGATGTTAATCCATTTACAGGGTTTTTCCACAGCACCAAATTCTCCTTCGGTGAATTCTCGTTCCAATAGCTTGGGTCCATCACTGTCTCTTGGTAACATCTCTGGAATGACAGCAAACCCAGAAGTGAAAAAGCGCAGAGCACCTCCTCCACCAGTTGTGACTCCAGTATTGCCGACTGTGGAGGTGAGAGAACAAGAAAAGACAGCAGCACAGGTAACAGTGACACCCCTAAATGAGCTTCTTTGTTTGATGTGCTAGGTACTATCATCAGACATGAAGTTATTCACAGATATTTTGGCTAGTCATTGACTACAGCTGGCCAAAACTCAATCTTGCAAAATAAAATGATCAAAAGTCTTGAAGTTTTGTACATATTTACTGAGCTTTCCTGAGACTTCTGCAAGCTTTCTCCAATGTCAAGAGTCAGAAAACTTTTGTCAGACAATAGCTAAAAAAAAACGAGTGGAGGAAAACAAGGCAGAAAAGCCGGAAACTGTATAAGGTGACTAGATATCCTTACTGGGCAGGGCATTCCTGACAATGGATGACAGTTCTAATGAGTGACAAAAACCTTCAGCATACTATGTTGTCCAGATATTTAGGCTATCACCTGTGTCCCTGTTTCCAGTGCTACCATGGGACATCAGACTATCTGCTTGGTTTTCTGAGTTGTGCTGTGTGACCTTTTAAAGCAGTGCTCTGGTTTTGGTTTTATAGAAGGTCACTGTTCCACAATACATTTTATAAGAATGAAACAGAAATGGGGAGAAACCTTTCTGAGGACCTAAGTCTTTGAAATGAATAGAGCTAAGGGAAGAGGAAATTACTCTTGCTTTTATAGGGACACTCAGACATGTATGTTACTAAACATGTGAAAGCACATTAAGTCTTTTGATTCCAGCACCAACAAATAGTATTATGTTCTAAATGTGNGAGTGGCCTGCTAGACTGTGAGGAATCTAGGTTGGTGTTACGCTCTGGGATGTGCTCTCGGTCTCTGTACGGGTGTTAGATGGTGAGTTGGACTAGATGATCCTTGTGGGTCCCTTCCAACTCATAATATTCTGTGTGTGTGTGAATTGTAAAAATCAGTGTGTAAAGCCGGATATGTATGGATACCAAGTAGGAATGCAAGGAACCAATACAGTCAAGGCTGTATAATGTGTGTGGACTGACTCTTATCTGCTTAGGGCTTGTCACCTGTACAGTAGACTGATCTTTGGAAAGCAAACTGTCCTAGTGCAAAATGGAGTCAGAAAGGAAACACTGAGATCACAATGGGGAGGAGGAGCCTAGTGGTCAGTCTCAATGCATGTCACTCTTACTTATCTGCATTAAGACATATGTTAAATCCCTGCTCCAGTGAAGCATTGTGTAAGAAAAGTTGATACCAACTCTTAGTAAAAGATTGATGATGTCTATTTTCCCATTCTTAGGATATCTAAGTATGATTGCTGGAACATAAAAGTGTTTCATCTTTCAAAATTGGAATAGGTACCTTTGAACTAGAATTCATTTATAGACACAGATGAAGAGAAATAACAGTGTTTTCTTGCAATATTTGGTGCACTTTTTTTCTTAAAATTTTCTTATGAAATTCCTATTGTAAATATTTTTCTGAGGTTTCTTGCATCCCTGAGTCAAACATTGAATGTGTTTAAGATAAATAAATCTTTTTGTACAAAAATACTCTGGCATTATAACTCCTAAGTTTATATGCTAATCACAGACTATGATTAGACTATGAGACAGCAATTCTCTTTAGCTGGTGTCCCAGCAGTGTCGTGTTGAGATTTTAAATTGTGATGCACAATAATGTTGAAAATCTGAACTCTCTTTAAACATGTTAACATTTCTGTTTTCAACATTGTTAAAAATAGCTTGAAGCACTGGTTTTCTGAAGTCTTTGGAAGAAAAGTATGTTTTATTTATTGCAAATAGTGTACAGTACAGTGTCAATGTCAAATTCTCTTAGTCTGAAGGGAAAGCTGTTTTGACGAAGAGAAACAGATGAAGGTTGTATTAGAGAATTTTCCATAATGAAGTTCATTGGGGGCAAAAGAATACTTTTGTCTAGCTGACAAAGCCAATAAAGAGCACAATAGATTATGAGTACAGGTGCTACAGTAAATTTGTCTACATTTATTGGGTAAAGGACATCGTACTGAAAATGATGACATAGGTCAAAATATTTGAGAGTTATGGTGTGTTTCTGAAGCTCCCAGGCTGAAAGTTCCTTACAGGCTGCCTTGTAGCTTCAGTAGGAATGCCTGGAGTACAATTGAAATAAAGCACAAGTTCCATCAAGCAATCAAAAACTGAAGGAAGAGATTACTTATTCAGTATTATGGGGCAAGGTAGCAGCAGAGACATTGTTTATAAGAAAACTCAAACAGTTCCATTTTATCTACGTGCAGACCAGCCAGTTTGCTGTGAAAATAGAGTAAAAAATCTGAGGGTGTAAGTTTATTTCTTTAGTTTATGGGAAAGAATTAGCACTGATCTTTTTTTCGGGGAAGGACGTCAATTCCTTATTAATGGACTTCCTTCCATAAAAAGATAAGATGTTTGTTTAGAAAACTTTATTTATGTGCAACTGTTACTAACAGGAAGATCCTGCAAAAGGGGAACATGTTTATTTCCAGTGAAGCTAGTACATTAATAGAAAATTTAAAAGGTGGTGTTCTGAACTTTCAGAAGGGATTTTTTTTTTCCTTTTTAGCTATCTGGTTCCATAAAATTGTGTAGGAAATCAAATACTATAGCTGTTATGAATACCTATAGTTTGACTTTCCAACCCAATAAACCCATAATTTTTAACCCATTGTTATGTTCCAGGCCATTCAAGCACAGATAATTCCTTAGGAATATGCATCTCATCTCCGTGCCTCATGCCTGCAATTGGAAATTTTCATGTGTATGAAGACTGGGGCGTTTTACTTTATGCTGTGCATTTAGATTTTCTTCACTCACTTTTCTGGATGGGTGACTTTCTGCAATATAATTTTACCATATTGCAGCTTTTGTTTCTGTGGGGCTTAGAAGAATTTGTCTCCTGGTGGATAAATTCCCTGCTGTAACTTTACTTACTTTTTAGTGCAGTGACATTAGTTTTCCATTTCTATTTGTAGATAGTGTTCCATCTGTAACTATCCTAGTTCTCCTCTAGAAAATATTCAGGTCTGTTCAGAGCGTGCTGAACATGCACTAAGTAGTCTGCAAAGGAATGCAGAGTCAAAGAAAAGAGTCCACGGGTTTCTTCCCTGGAGACTTCTCCCTGTTTTTTTAAAGATCTTCCAAGTGACACTATTTAGAATAATGAGAAGTCACTTGAAAACAGTATTCTTCAAAAAGCCCAAGGAATGTAACAATTCTAGTATGAAATCCAGGAGGTTTGATGTTTGAGGTGTTTTTCTTGGAAGAAACACACTTTAGGAAGAACTGTTAAATTGAGTATTTGAGGCTTTTGAAAGTCCAAGAGTATTTTGCACTGGCAAATCAGTTTATGGGAATAATTACTTTTTCAGGTTGTTAACATGGATAGGGAAATACAGAAGCTGAAGCAAAGGGGTTGATAAAGACACTCTCAGGGACACTCTCAGGGACTTTCTTCAAGAACCTTTCTTATGAAAAGAAGTGGTTTATTCAGAAAAAGATCATGTGTCTTTTTGGCAACAACACAGAGTAAGATGAGGGCTCTTCTGTGTCTTCATGAGTATAATAGTTCTGATGTCAACTTCAAAAGTTAAAAATGCAACTTGTAGACTGCAATATAGGAACTGTGTGGTATTTCAGCTGTTGTGGTTTTCAAAACAGAAGCGCTGTCATATGATAAATAGATGTAATATGAGGCACCTGGGATTTTTTACTAACCAGTCAAATTCTTGTACTAATAGAGGAATAGGACAATATATCAGAAACAATATTATAACATTTGTTTCATAGACTTTAACCTTAGTTGTTATATGGCAAGACAATGAGCTTAAAATATAAATTGTACTGTTGCTTCTAGTGCAGAACTGGACTTGGACTTTTAGAACGTTAGGTTGCATTATAAACGAACACAATTTTCAGGTTTATTTCCATGTTTATGTAGTTCCCTGTATGTTACTATAGACAAAATAATGTATGTAACATACTGTGGATTTTGACAGGCTTCTTGCGTTCCTCTCCCCTCTCCATTTAGGTCGCAAACCACATAGGGTGGCTGCTTCCTTTTTTTCCCTTTCCTTTTAAAGTGTTTCTGTACTCTTGTTAGGCATAGCAGCCTCCTGCGATGTATATTCTCTGATTCCAGTGCATATTGCCTTTGAAAGAGGGGCAATTTTTGCTGGTAATTGTCGATAGGAGTGCTGCAGACCTGGCAGGGCCCTGGGTTAGGCATCCTTGCCATTTAAGAGCATTTGCATGCCTTTGGTAGGACAGCCTTTCTCACAGCAGAATTTGTATTACAGTACTATTCAGTGTCTTTTTGTATGTAAACCAATATAAATAGAATACACTGGGGATTGGAAGCTTAGGTCTACCCTTAAATACTTTAAATGGCATTGCAAATGAGCACAACATATAGTGAAATTATACCTGAAATTCATTCTGCCAGCAAGAACCACAGAATAATATTCAAGTAGTAAAAGTAATAGACAAGCAGTGAAGGGCATGTATTGGCAATTTTATATTGAAATCATAATTAACCTACTAAATTTTTTCAAAGTGTTATTCAACCATAGCTTCATTCATGTTTTCAGTATCAGTCTCTGAATTTGCAGTTCTCAAATTTCCCATGTGTATGTATGATGCTACAGGCATGGATTTGGAAGCCACTTGGCACTGTGACTCATTATCTCCCTTAGAAGAAAGATTATGTATTTTAAAACAGTGGCCAAGATTTTTAGAAATGGTTAGCTCAGCTGTCTGTAGCTAGGAAGCTGGGTTTGGAGCTTGATGTTTTCTGAACTTTTAAGATGTCAGAAGCTACGCCTGGTTGCTCAGCAACTCAGTATCTGGCCACTGTGATTTTAATATCATATTATTTTTTCACCATACCACCTTCTGTTGCAAAAGGAGTATAAATTGAGATTGTTAATATAAAAATCTGAGCAAAGAAAGCATTTTTTCCACTAATGTTCCCTCAGCACAGCAGGACTTTCTTAACAGCTATCTTTTATGCATGTTTGCACAGAGCAGTAACCACTCTTTCGCCTTACTTTTTCATAATCTAATGCCACAGATTCGGTTAGCTGTCTGCAAGGATAAGCTTGATTGGTATGAAATCACTCTGTTATTGCTGTTCTCCTCAGGTTTACAGAATGACGTATTTCCTTGTAGGTGCAAATTAAGACTTAAAGCAATGAGTACAGGTCCTGTAGAACAGTAGAGAGTAAGTTCCTGATATGTACATCTGTGTATGGATGCCATCAGTAGAGTTCTCTGTTTGTGTGCCCTGTGAGTCATGAATCTACTTTGTCCTGGGTATTTCAAATAAATCTGGTATGTCAAATAATAATACTTCTGCAATAGGCTTTCCTTTATAGAAACAACCAGGTCTTAAGTAAGAAAGAACCTGTGCTTATGTGGATGACAGCCTTGTTTCCTCACAAATTTTCTTGGACTGTAAGAATTGTCATTTTATGAAAAAGTCACGCTACCAGCAGGCACTGCAGTTGTAGGAAAGTTGAGGGACAGAAGAATCATAGCTGAATGAGAACATCTACCACAGCTTCTTACAGAACTGAGATGTATCATAGCCAGATGTCCAAAATACACTTAATTAACATCACCTCTAGAAGTAGAGTACTGTTACCAGTTTACTGTCCTCTACCTCTTCCTCTGTGCATCTGCTGCAATTTGTTATTGTCATAATTTTACTCTGATCAAAGTCCTGTGTCCCAAAAGGAAAGTTTTGAATTAGTTTGCATTAACCTAGTTGGTTGATCCTACTTTTTGCAGAAATTATTGTAGTCATGCTTGAAGGATGGGTTTGTTTGGTTTGTTTGTTTGCTTGCAGCAGGACAGATTAATGCTGTAGGTATTTTCTTCCCTTCTACCCTGTACTTTATTCCTGTACTGGTGTATAAGGTGAAAGGTAATGAGCAGTTCATGATGGACATCTGGCTGTTGTATTCTGTTTTAGTAAGAAGCCCAGAATTCAGCATAAGGGTGGATGGACTCTAATTCATTATCTCCCTATCATAGGTTACACCTAAGCCAGAAATGTTGCCTAGACATCAACAAGATATGAATTCATCATTTTTTAATCATCTTTCAGAGAGGAAGGGAGGTTTCTTTAGAATCAGAGGTCTTCTGGGTGAGGTCTTCTCAACCTTTTTCTTATGACACATTTCCTTTCTCCCTTAAATGCTCTGTAAATGTATTTTTGCTTTGCTTTGTTGGGTGTTTTTTCTATGGAGCATCCAGAAGTCTCCTTTGAGAGCAACAGATACTTTTTCTCACATTGTGAGGAAGGATGCAATGAATCAGTTTCTGCTGTAGGAAAAAGCTGTTTTTCAAAATGTATCTTTTTCTTCTACAAAATACTGCATCTTCTACGTCACTTCTCAGGTTTTTATTGTTCTCCAAGGATATGAAAGCAGGATTTGTTCCAAAGGAGGAGCAGTAACACATGACCTTTTAATTTCTCTAAAATGTTGATTTAAAGTTAATTAATTACTGGGTTTGTACACCTTTTTAATTGTTCTGTTTTGGTTTTCTTTCTGTACACACAGGCCTGAACTATGAATCTTGATTAATATTTTTTAAAGTTTCTTTGCCTTTTTTCATTCATTGAGGATGATATGAGTGTTAGCTATGATCTCTAGTGTTTGTGACAGACTTGTTAGAATTCTCAGGCAAAATGTAATATCTCTCGGCAGGATTTTTGTGATGAGGGGGAGGGATATTGAATCCTTATTAAAAATGCTCTTTCTCTGGAGCACTGTTCAAATGCCCAAGTTATGTAAGCCTTAAAGAAGGAACATAGTTTTTATGTATAAGAGATTGCATACTAACAGAATCACAGAATTAGTAAGGTTGGAAAAGTGCTGGATTAGGTGCTGGAGTGCACATTTTACTGCTGTATGATGCCAGATTAAGATGCTGGGGTCTTCTTCCACAGTTGACATGACTCAGTGTTTTGATAAGGTCAAAGAGTAGCTATCTCTACCTTCGTGTTGATACAGATAAACAGATAATTATTGATAAACCAATTAAAAATGGAGATTACAATTATTTATCTGCATTTCACAAAAGATTAATGTAGCAATTGTTTATTTTGGATGTACTAGGCTGTAAATACTGCATGGTAATCACAAATTTTTCCATTATTCATTTAATACTGCCTTTATTCCAGAAAATTATTTTTTTTATTTATGCATTTCTATACATGTTGAGACTTTATAGGTATGATGGGGTCTCTTTCCTTTGCTCATAAAAACATATAGAAATAATTTGTTTTCTTACTCTTCTGCTAAAAAAGTTGTCTGGTATTCTCCTAGGATGGTAAAAAAGATCAACTTTGCTTTAAATTTTTCACAGGTTAAGATTGCTGACATAGGCATGAACCTGAAGCTTGTCTAATAATGTAGATAAGGAAGTTCCTTTGTCTAAGGAGCACGTCCTAGTTCCTTTGTATGAGCAGCAGCTGTACAAAGTATTCTCAAGATGCTGCACAAGGGGCTGCAATGTTACCTGAAATGGAAACATTGTATAAAATAACTGTATCTGTATTAACTCTATCTGCTCAGTGAAGAAAAGAAATAGAGGAAAAAATTACTAAATAATATTACTAAATGCTACTGATGCCATACTCTGGGTTTTCATGAAGAAATTCAGAGGAGAAAGGTGAAGGGTAGAAGGATAGAGTTGGTGTTTGCGAAGCATAAGGAAAATGAAAAATATAAGCCTCCTAATGTGGCTTCTATACTGAAATACAGTCAACACCCGTTACTCACAGGCTGTTGGGTCTGCCCCTATTCATGAAAGTTCTAGAATCTGCAAGGATAGCAAACTCACTAAGTATTCAAGTACACCGCACCCATAGCCATGCCCCCTCCACTAATAAGGTCTGGAGGGCAGTCCTGAGAGCACAGCTCCCTCTGTAGTGCCTCGTTAAATCAGAGAAAATGCCTTTTGCTGCTTCCCGGCTCCTGGAAGGGAGTTGTTTTTCCAATCACTGAAACCAGCACACCTGGGAGCCGGGAAGCCGTGGATTCAAGTGGATCTGAGCGGGTGCAGAGCCTGCTGCCACTGTCCTTTCCCTGCCATGTCTGTGTTGGGTTTTATAAGGGTTTTTATAGGGGTTTCTGGTTGCTGGTGTGTGTCTCCTGTGTTCAAACACGGCAGAGGCAGTGTGCTGCTCCAGAGCAGGACTCTGAGGGAGGCTTGGGGAAATGAGTTCAGTGCTGGCTGGGGTGGTGCTGTGGGTACCCTGGCACTGTGCGACAGGACCAACAGCCGAACAGGCTGGGACAGTCCCTGCTGTTCAAAGGGACTGCTTTGTTTTCAGTTTCTTTTTCTGGGAATGTAACAGCTCCGAGCAAAGCGTTTGACTTTCTGGCAGGAGTGGGTGCAAGCAGCCAGCACTGAGCTGGGGCACAGAGCCAGGACAGCTGCAGAGGTTTGCTCCCGGTTCACCACCTAGCAGCTCAGCTGTGTTTGCAGATGCGAGGGCTACAGGCACCTTCACGACGGTCATACCCCAGCAGTGCCGATGGCTCTGACCTACCCTTTAACCTGTAACAGCAGAAGGGAGGGCAGAAGGCGAAACAACTTAGCACAGGAGGGGTTACCCCTTTGGAGCAACCCCCCGGAACAGGAGCAGACCAGCAGTGTTTCAGTATCAAGGCTTTCAGGATGGAAGCTGCGTATATGCCCATCATGTTGTAGGCTTTGCTAGCCCCCCACTCAACCCAAGTGGATAAACAGGCAGGGGGACACCGCAGCCATGGCAGAGATGGAGCAGGCAGCCAGTCACAGGGACCGTGGCTATGGCTGAGTGAGCTAGTGCCGTAATCGGGACCTATTTGGGTGCCCGCACCTGCTCGTCCATCCATCCCTGCAGCAGACAGCCTGTCCCAGGCATGGTAACCATGGGAACCCCTCGCCGCCCACCTCGCGCCTAATTTACATATCCATCAGCACTGCTGCTGGGCATCATCAAGCCACAAAGGGGTTTTGGCTCTGAGAAGTATGGTGCTGCTTTTCCCACCAGGCAGGATGGTTTTTCGGGGGTTTTTCAGTTGATTTCCTTCTCCTCCTCTGCCCCTCAGCGTGGTTGTTCTTGTGGCAATGGGCCCTCCGTAGGCCGGCAGCTGCATACAGCCAGACAAACACTGTGGGCCAAGGGAAGCTGACAATCGCCACTTCTCCCCGTCTTACCACTGCCTGCCCCATCCCTGATGAGCGGCAGCTGGGGTCCACCTCCCTGCCTCCCACCGGGGCTGTCCGCAGGAGCACAGACCAGCAGCAGCGTTTCAAGGTGAAAATGGTGGCTCTCTGTGATCTGCTCCTGCTGCGGTTCCTGAGATGGGCGGGGCAGACGGAAGCCGGCACAGCACCAGAGGACAGATGCGCCAGGAGCGCCTACAGCTCTCCCCTTCCCTCTCCTACCCTCCCTCCGCACCTCCTCTGCCCCACACATCCTAGGCTTGTCCAATATCAACTGTTTCTCTGTTTACAAAAACACCACAGTACACATACATACTCTCCTGGCACCCAGAAGGAACTTTTTATTTGGGTCAGTGAGGGGGGTTATGGTGCCAGCACAGGGATCGGATTCTGACGTCAGGAGTCCATGCCTTTGGCATTGGCATGCACCGGGCTATGCCACCCATGTCACGCTGGT
>WEKX01022116.1:23305-47782 GCA_013390025.1 Pitta sordida | reverse complement strand
GGCGGCGCGCAATGGTGGCGGGGGGGAGTGTCCCCAGGACCGCGCTGCACAGGCCCCACGCAGGCACCGCTCTCCTCCCCGACCTCCGCCGTGGGTCGGCAGGAGGAGAAGGAAAGGAAAGGTTATGGATGGAGCGAAAAAAAGAGGGGTTGCAGAGGGGTTGGCTTACCTGATCAGTAAGTCCTCAAACCAGCTGAAGTCTTTTAGGGGCGGGCATCTTTGCCTTTTTTCTTCTGGGGCTGCTGACTGGAGGAGTCAACTGTACCTCCTCTGTAGAGGGGCTTGGGGAAACATTTCTGCTGCCAACCACTATTTGCCGGCAAATTTTCAAGGCATATTTTCAGACCCTGTGCGACCTTCATCCCGGCCCAACGTGTTAGGCCCAATCCTTTGGCATCCCCCGGATCCAGTGCTGGAGCCCACCTTGGCCTGGGGCTGCCCTTCGCCATTCCCAGCAGGTAGCAAAGCCCATCCCTGCTCTGACTCCTCCACAGGAAGGCTTTGGCAGCTAAGCTGAGCCCATTGCCATGCAGGCTCAGTGTTCTCCACCAAGGTGCATCCCTCCACTTCTGCTGTATTGTCTGTCTCCAGGGAATGTTCCTCAAGGTTTTTGTCCTGCTGCCTTGCCTCCACAATGGAGACCTGCACCAAAACCAAATCGAAATGTACCCTCTGCTGGAACTGTCATCCATTATAAGCTGAATTTGCAGTGCCGTTTACCGTGCAGCCACATAGAATTTTCACGAACAGCAGGCTCTTCAGAGCATCGTCAGGCTGCTTCTCTCATAGAGCTGCCTCGAGTCCAGGTTCATGCTGGACTGGCACCCTTGGCACCAGGACCAGGCAGAAATGAACCGATGCTTTGGTCAAAGATAGGAAATGTTCTTCTAAGCACACTGTACATAAGGATGGAAGTAAAAAACTTGCATGAACTTTCTCCCCTTTACATTACCAGAAGGGAAACTGATGAGTGATTAGTAGAATAAACTCCAACTCTAACATAAATATACACTAAACAGTGAGAAGAAGGCAGTGTATACGATCCGTTATAGGGCACATAAAATCTAGTTAAAAAGATGCTTTCTGGTTTAGGGTTTGCTTTTTCTTTCTCCTTAAAAATGATCTAGGTCTCCTCCTACTCAAGTTTTACACTTTTTTTTAACTATAGTAAGTGCTCACATCGTTTCCACCACTGAAGTTGAGAAATTTCATTGATGACATGTGGCCTAAAGCAACTTGTTTTTCTCCCTTCCCAACACTCGATTACTATTTAATTTGTTTAGGATAAACTGTTGTTTATCTATTTTATTGACAGCAATGTAACATACATTGCCTTCAACAAACTCAACATAAAGTCATGTACTGTCCTATGTACTATCATATTTACTCACTTCCATAATGGTTTTAAATACTGACTTTTAAAATTGAGGATATGTATTCTCTGATTGATTCCCATCTACCATTGTAATTGTCAGTATTTCTCTGTCTCATTAGAATAATCTGCTGACCATCACAGTTACTTATGTGTCTTTCTAACTGAGTTGATACAAAGCATGAACACAACACACTGTGTAAGTTCCATTTTTTAACTTCATCCACATCATAGCAATGATGCAGCAAAAACTACAGTATTTCTCTCTTGCTCTGCTGAGATCATAAACTGGTTTAGCTGATATTTTATCAATTACCAAGTGTACATTTATCAAAATAACAATGAAAATTAGATTAGTCACAGTTTTCTACCTCAAACTTGAGAACTAATCTCTCTTTCCTCATCTGAAGATAAATTTAGAATGATTTCTGAGAGAGATGGGAATGCTCAGATCTCAGCCAACAAATAATTAATATGATAGATAGCCCAGCAACACTGTATCAAAGCCTGTCCCCAGATATCCAGCACATTATCCAAGTATTGTATATAGTTTGATCTGCTGTTGTGGTCCAAAAGATGACAGACATTCTTTTGAAGGAGAAATGGTCTATGTTTTTTCTGTATGTCATAACATGAATTGTCACAACATTTTGAAAATACTGATTTTTGTAATTGTATGAGACTATACTGCATGTTTGCATTTCTTCACTCTTTTCCCTAATGATAGCAATAAGGCTTGTGGTGATCATGAGAGCACTAAAATCCATATTAGAGATTGCCAGTTGCTGCTGGAAGTAGATTCTCATGCTGCACAGCAGCCACTGCATCATCAGTAATGGTGGAAGGGCCCAAATATCTTTGAGGTTTTGCTGCATGAAGAACACCTTCACACTTGGGATCATCCTCAAAGTAGGAAGCATGCTACTCCTTGATTGTTAGTACTGCATCACTGGACAAGGTCTTAGTTTTTCTCTGTTTATTTGGTTTATGCTTTTGAAATCCTCTCTCAGAAATGGCTTTAAACCCTCAGTAGTACAACATCTACACATAACGAGTCAGTTCAAGTGAGGGACGGCAAGACTGGATAAGGAGCTTAGTGACATGGTCTAACTGGGGGGGTGTAGGGCTGGATGGTCCTGTGGGTCTCTCCTGGCTCGGAGTGGACTGTGCGCCTGTGAGGGATCTAGGTTTATGTTCACCACTCTGGGGTGTGCGTTCGGTCTCTGTACCGGCGTTAGATGGTGAGTTGGACTAGATGATCCTTGTGGGTCCCTTCCAACTTATAGTATTCTGTGATTCTGTGATTCTGTGACTTTGTGACTGCTGCCATAGTGCACTGTCATTGCGCTGCTTGCATCATACAGGACAAAACACCTTTTTAATGCCTGGCTAAGTCAGAGCCCTTCTGAGATGAAATTGCCTTTGCTTTTACAGACAATTTCATCACTACAGCAAGGCAAAGGAGTTGCTTTTCTCAGAGGAAGCTGCTCACTGTTTTACTACTAGCATGTAGTTGGCAAAGCGAATGCAATTAACTCTTTTTCTGCTGTTTCAGTTTTGAGTGACATAAAGAAAAGCCCAAGCCTAGCAGCAGGCCATACAGTGTAGCTTGAAATGTGTTTCTTTCCTATGATTAGAGAGCTGGGAGGTAGCAGTGGAATAAGTCCACACCTTAGGATGTCGGATGCAACTACTGTACGGACTGGTGTCCTTTCCCTCCATTAACACACAACTACTGTGATAGAAAATGCATGACTTGGCTTTACACTGATAGTGAAGCAAACTGCTCTGTATCTCAATAATACAATCTATTGAGGCTTTACTGCCTTGAAACTAACAACTTACATGGGAAAACAAACAAAGTGTAAAATAGTATTTTATTCACCTTTTCCTAAAAATAAGTCTGTGTCTGAATTTAAAGCAAGTGGGGAATGTTGAAGTTTCAAGATAATTTTTTACAGAATATTGGATATCTGAGAAAAAGTAATTAATCTTTACTGTATCATCACAATCTTTTAAAAGGTCACCCCAGTGCAAACTTAAGACGTTCGTCCCATCACCCTCATCTAAGACTCACCAAGAAAGCAAAAAATAAAATTCAAATACTGCACTGATTAGCTCTTCAGGGAGCTTTGGTTTTGGAGGCCTGTAAGCAATATAGAGCACTCTGAGGACTCTGAACCATTATCTTTGGCTTCATGAATAAGGGGTTGCATTCTCTGGAAGATGGCACATAACTTTTCAGTTGAAATTCAATAGAAAAAGAATCAGAATTCTGGAAGGCACATTGGCTGCTTCTGGTAATGTTAAGGTAACGTTAAAAAGAAAGGTGAAAAAGGATCAAAATCAAAGCATTGAGAACAAAATAGAATTTCCAATACATATGAAGATATGCTTTAATTGACTATGTAGAAGGAACATAGCTAATAAAAGCAGTGTTGAAATTGTTGATTTATGAGCATAAATTCAATGGTGCTGAATATTACTGTAAGCCAGTAATGTGATTTGCATGACTGGAGTGTTGAAAACTGACTAAGGTCTGCTTAGAAAGGCAAAAACACACACAGAAAAAGGGAGAGAAATCAAAATAGAGTGTTCTGTGTGACAGCATTACTGACATCTCCGGAAAGGTTATTTGAATGTTTATGGATTGTGTTTTAATGTTTAAAACATAAAACATAAAATTAAGTATTTAGTGCCTGCTTCAAACCTCCGACTAAAGAACAAAATCACAAGATCCTTAAGTATCTTTTACAAAGAAAGAGAAAGCTGCTATCACTGAAGTCTCACCTTGAATGACATAATTCTTCCAATACTGTAATATCATGCAAACATCTAAAACTTACAGGTGACAATTCAAGAAGTTTACCCTGAGCAAGGAGATTCTAAATGAGACCCCATTTTAACACAAGAAGCTCACTCCAACTAGAATCTAAAATTTGAATGTTTGCTGTGCATAAGTTTTGGAAAGTGGAGCCCAGAATAGAATCCAGAAACTAAAAATGGGTACAGTGTATGAATTTGAAACATTTATTTTAGAGAAGTCTTGCAGTCTGTGTTATACAAAAAGATCACACACTATCTCCTAGAAGTTGAAATACAGAAATTTTCCTATGAGGAAGAAAATTATAACAGATTTGCTGTCAAGACAAAAAGGAGAGTGCACAGCTTGTTAAATACTGAAAAGGTATAGGACAGTTAAAATTATCAAAGTGAAAAAATATGAAAATATTCTGAAAAGCTAAAAGCCCTCTTTTATTTCTTTCTTTTATTCATCTTCTCATATGTATTAGTAAGTTAGATCCTGACAAGATTTCTAACTGAAGCAATAAAGGTGCAGAAACCGAGAATTCTCAGAACCATTTTCCCTAAGAAGGCATGATGACTAATGTAGTTTTACAGGCATCGGCACTTCTGAGCAAAAACTTCACTTTTTTTCCTGAACACAGGAGAAATGCTTGCTGCTGTGATAATATTGGCTGTAGTGACAGGAGGCAGGGGAGTTCATGCTGTAACTGCCAGACGTGAAAGAGTTTGTTGCTTCACTGGCAGGAGTTATGCTGTGATCTGCAGTGCTGGGAAGTACACTACCTCATTCTGGAATTTAACTCTTTGCTCATGATTCACCATATGATGAAATTTTTTTTTCAGTGATTATTAAATAACTTTATTGCAGAATCTCTTCTGTTGAGTGTTTTTTTGTTTGCTTGGTTCTGGTTTGGTTTTTCTTTTTTTTTTTCCTTTTTTCCTAATAGGGAAAAAAGGGTTTGCTAACCCTCCTGTTTTGGCACTTGGTCTTTTTCACGATACAAAAGGTTAATTTTGAATTTTTTTTATGCTGTTGATATTCTGTGAATAAAAATGAATCACTAAATGCCCTCCTGTAGAGATGAACCTGTACCACTGCCAAAATGGACTGCTGTATCCTAGAAGAAACTTGCCTGGAATTGAAATGATAGTGCACACAGTGGAGGCTGTCCTCCCTGCCAAAGCCCTGCTATTGCTCTGAGAGCTCACTGTGTGAGCACAGCACTGTGTGCAGGCATTCAGCACGTGAAACTGCTTCAAGAAGATCTTTACTCTGTAATTGTAGAAATAAAACCTCGAGGGAGGTTATTCAACTCATTGCCAAGAAGGATCAGTCTCACTTAGGTGGTAACTACCTGAGCACTTGAGTTGAACATCTGTATGGGGGTTTGGCAATGAAATGTTTTTCACATTGAAATGCTCCACCAGGGAAAAATTCCCTTGCTAATGAAACAAAACTGCTTCAATAGATTGCTAGCTCCACTAGTGACACTGTAGAACCACAGCCCCAGTGAATTAGCTCCTATGCTTCTGACACAGAACAGAAATCATTGTGCTGAGAAGTTAATTCCCACCTGGAACACAAGCATTTGCTAGAATAAAGAAGCAAATTTTCTTGCTTGTACAAAAGTGACTTACTAATGCAATTCAACCTTTGCAATGTAACTTTATTTATACTCTCAAAGTTGAAAAACAGTCCAATGCAAACACAAGAGATTTCAGTGTGTGTGTGTGTTCTATAAACAGGACTAATGTGATCATATTGTCAAGACTCATAGTGACGTGAACTGAAGGCAGGCAACCTGTATAAGTCTGTGGTTCAAGTTTATGGGTAATACAAGTGCTTTACAATGTTTTAATCAGAAAAAAATAATTCAATAAGACAGAATTTGATTACAAAATCATAAGTTAAGCAGCAAAAAATTATAATTCATGTGGTATTCTGTATGTGTGCAAAATTCACTTATTTACATGTAAATGAGGCAGACAGAGGAAAACCAATGAGCAGGAGAGAGATAAACCTGCCTAGTCTTTCCTGTCAAACACAAACATCTTTCAAAGTACAACTGTCCTGAAATCTTTAAGTCAGAGATTAGGGATTCTGCCTTTCCTGTACCATTTAAATTCTGGATATCCAAAATATGCCTCAAGATTGAGATGCTGTACATGATCACTTAGATTGTATGGGTCTTTGGCCTCCAATGTATCACTTGCCTACCTTACTGGGAGTTAAGTGGGAATTAAATTTTAAAAAAATAATGTGAACTAGCTTTATTTCAAAAATAAGAAGAGTGTTTCGGCTCCTGAGTTTCATCAGTTTGTAATGGATCCTGGGTAGTCTCTTGCCGTCTGTGCCTTGACAATTTCCTCTGAGGTTTCAAGACTGAGCATGAATATAAAACCAAAAGCTCTACAGAAGATCTGCTGCAGCCAGAAATCCATATGAATATAATGACTTTACAAAATCTCTCAAGAGACTGAATAATCTTGCTGCAGGACAAAGACAGAAAAAAAAATAAAGTCAGTGGATTTGGAGGGAAGAATATTTATGTAATATTTGATCTATGTTATCTTAAAACAGCTACAAAACATGATTCATATGAACCTAGGACTGGATTACCAATCAGTTAGTCTAACCTCTTCCAGATCCTAGAATATGCATTACACAGTCCTGTCAATAAAATGCTGAAGTGAACATCAGAATTTTTGCTGTATTTTTTCTATTCAAATAATGTTGAATGTGTTGGCTTAAAACTATATAAATTTTGCATTATTTATGACAAAATTAAATATTTCCTGATACAGGTGATGTTTTCATAAGGGCTATCAAATAACATGCTGACTACTAATCCAGCAGTACAACATCTCTCTCATGATACTTGGGCCATTATTTCTGTGTAAAAGCAAAGATAAAAGAAAGATCACTGACTTGGTCCTTACCAGAGAACAGTTTGGAAACTTTAACTGAGAAGGGAAACCTTAGAATACTGGTTTCTTGTCTCTTGCTCTTATTGAAGTGGCCATCTAAATAAATATATGCATTTAATGAAATGAGATTTGGATGTCTCTGTGCCCAGATAAAGAAATCGTACTGGAAATTAACTGGTATTTAAAAAAATTATGTTGTCAAAAAGGAATGATTTTACATCCTACAAAGACTGTGTTTCAGTGAAGTTTCTTCTACTCTGTACTGTATATACCACCGAGATACAACAGTATTTGTATAAAAACATTTTACATCACAAGTCCTCTTTTAAATTTAATGTATAGAGTGAACCCCCATTACTCGCGGGCTGTTGGGTCTGGTCCGCCTCCCGCGAGTTGTGAAGTCCGCAAAGATAGTGAACCCACTACGTAGTTGAGTACGCCACGCCCGTAGCCACACGCCCTCCCCATATAAGGTTTGGAGGACGGCCCTGAGAGCGGGGCTTGTTTCAGATGTCTGGCTGTGCTCCTCTGGGGCAGGGGGCGAGCGGTGAGCGGAGGAGTCCCGGCGCCGTGTCCCCGCACTGTGCCATGTACCCGCACCGCGCCACACTCCTGCGTGAGCGGCGGGACCGGCGGCTGATCAGACTGAGGTCGCGGTATGTTCTGCACATGTGCCGGGGTCGCAGAGCTCGCAGAAAAATCACACGCAAATAATGAAGCTCACAAATAGGGGGTCGCGAATATGCGGGGGCTCGCTGTAATTTGTCCAAAAAACAGTTGATTGTGAAAAACATCGGCATGACATCCTGTCACAAAGGGGAAGCTATTCCAATTAGAAGTAGAAATGAACCCACAGAAACATTTTTCTGTGAAAGCAAGACTCTGTTACTGGCAGATAACAAGAAGATAGTTGTATTTCTGAAGGTAAAAGGTATCCTGAAGTATAAAAATTCAGCATGTACAGCATTTTTTGCTTCTGCTTAGCCTTTGAATAGGCTTTTCAGACTTGAGACCTTTTAAGGGAGGGTTGTTTTGCAGAGATCACTCTAGAAACAATCAGAACAGTGTGGCAACCTGGAACAAAGCTGCTTCTTGTCCATGGCAGTGTGAAAGGATCACTCCCCTGCCTTTATTTGTGGCCCCTAGGAAGCCTACGGGATGCTGGTTGCTAGGCAACACCCAAAGCTATGGTGTATTAGGTATTAATTATTGCCATGTGCCTTTTCCACGGAAGATGAAAATATGCAATTAGACACGTCTCAGGATAAGTCATTTTGCATTCTGATGGACAAGCATTATTAATCTGCAGAAAATTCAGAATCTAATAAATTGTTCAAACGTGACTAACTGTGCCAAGTCTAATATTTTCTTTGTATCATGATGTTGTTTCGTAATTGCAGCAAAGGAATTTGAACAAAATATGGTTAGAGTAAGCTGTTTAAAGTTTCTAAACTAGGATATAATATTGCTTAATTTGTTTCCCTGATTAGAGTGCCTAGCTCTAAACTCATCTTTACCAGCACTTTATCTTGAGTAGTCCAGGTCAGCAGGTAAGCAAAAAGATAAAGCCTTAGGACACAAAAGCTATAAAATAAAATGCAGTAATCCCTCGAATTTTGCAGGGCGTTGGTTCCAAAAA
The DNA here is from genome assembly GCA_013390025.1 of Pitta sordida. Classification (NCBI taxonomy): domain Eukaryota; kingdom Metazoa; phylum Chordata; class Aves; order Passeriformes; family Pittidae; genus Pitta; species Pitta sordida. The sequence continues at coordinate 39,035 of WEKX01022116.1, read as the reverse complement.
GATGCTGTGATAAGCAAAATCTGCAAAGTAGCGGTAAATATGGTAAATACAGAAAATACGGTAAAACCGGTAATTACCATAAAGTTGGTAAAGCTGGGGGGGAAAACTGTGATATATTGGAGCTCCAAATGGTGAACCACGAAGTACCAAGGGATTACTGTATTTCATGTTGCAACACACACATAGAAAAAACAGCCCAACAAATTAAGTCTTCTGAAAGAGGCAGGGTTTAGTCTGATAATGTCTGCCTGGAGATTTCCTTCATTTCATTTATGATACTGGCTTGTATTTATGGGAAAGGAGAGCTGCTCTCCCTTCTTTACCGTTGCCTACCTAGCTAGTCATCACAAGTGTAATAGGACAAATACATGGTATATTCTACTTTCAAGGGGATGTTTATCCATTGTATGGGACCAGTTAAATGAGTTAGCCAAGAAGAGACTTCAGTAGTACAAAATAAAATGGAATTCACACTAAAGCAATTAATTTCCAAAGGGGAAAATGTAACCAGTAGCATGCTGAAACTCCTGTGCAGTGACAGTGATAAAATGTAACCAACACCAAAGTAAATAAATTACTGTCTCAGGACATGAACCAAGTAATAAGAAAATGAGAGAAAGAAATTATTAGAGTTTTTTCAATTAGTGCAAGAGAAAAAGGGCTAATTATTATCCAGTTGAAGAAAGAAAATGATACTGTAGGTAGGAGAGGCTGAAGGAGACACTAATAAGAGATTGTGTGAATGAAAATATTTGTAGAGACAAGAATGCCTTCTCCCACATCTTGAAAACACTAATATTGATGTAGAGGGAGTGTGAAAAGTAGCAAAGGGGAACTGGAAGCACTTTGGCATTTCTGCCGTCAGTCAATGAGGCCCATATTAAACAACCAAAAGGATAAACCAATGCCAATGCACACCAGCTGCAGACCTGACCCCAGGCTGCAATTTGCTGAAGCCCAGAACAGCATTTTTCAGTGACCTATTAGAAGAAAAAACCAGAAACAAAACCAAAACCAAAAAAAAGCGCACCCATTAAACATTTCAATTCAGTGTTCCACAGTGCTGGGAAATAAGTGCTTAAACCGCTTATCCTCTCTAGTTCACTTTTTCTTACAGCTTTATGAAGGTTATACTGTTGTTTAACAAGAAGAACCATTCTTGCACAGTTTATCCTGCTATATTACAACAGGAAAGAAATAATTTGTTTCAAGAGCTGAGAGAAATGCCAAAGCAAATGATAACTTGTCCCTGCCCTGAAAATCCTGAAATAAACATTTTTCTTCTTACCAGAAATGTCGCTTTAGGGTGAGGCTTTGTAAAGTCCTTTCATCCATTTCTGATGGATGTACCTTTAATAAAACAGCCAGCAACATTGGCAACAGGGCTAGAGATGTACTCATGTTCAAAATCAAAAAACTTTCTCTGACGTTTCAAGTTTATTTCACAGGTTTATATTAACTGAAGTAGTAGAAACATGACAGTCAGTAGCTGTACCTCAATTTCTGTGCCTGAAAACATTCTAATTCACCTTTTTTCCCCCCACATACATGTTACTGAAAAGTAGAGCACAGTGACCATCAAGGAATTCACTTGCATTCATATGTACCCATCTTCATTACAAAATCTTTATTGCCTTTTTGCCTTTTCTAGTTGTCTTCCATGGACATGGAAGCATTTGCTACTTTAATTTCATTTGCAAAGGCTTAATTCAAGATAATTTAGAATTCCAATACTTTATTGAAAATATAATCTAAAATCAGGGAAAGTCAAACATAATTAAATAAACTGAACAACATCCTATTTGCATAGTCATAGCTGAGCTACATCAGTATATTTTATATTATTTGTACTGGAAGTAAAATGAATCACTTCTGGGGAAAGTCTTGTTTTTATCTACTAGCTGTCCCATTCAATGACAAATTTTTCTTGAATTCCCTCCTTGTTTGGAAACAGAGGCCTCCTTCATCATACACAGTCATAGCCCAAGAGAACAAAAAATCGTTACAGTGTCTACTAACAGCTAAAAAGAGAGATTGATGTAGACAATTGTGAAGACTTTGCAGTACATAGAACTGGAAAAGCTCATTTGTTTGGTTTACAGCTTCCCTCTTAAAAGGTAAATCAGAAATGAGATCTGCCCTGTCCTATACATGCTATGGTAGATAACTGCCCAGACCTCAACTAAGGAGAAACAGCAATAATGACTTTTATAACAATTTTTTTTCTTTTTCCTTATTTTTCTTGTTAAGCCCCTGGTTTATTTTTTAGGACTCTATACCTGTGTTTCTGTAAAATTACTATGCTCTGACTTCTTAACTTCTATATCTCTTCTTGTTTCTGAGCACTATACTGAAATTGTCTGAGTTTTTTACTTATGCACTGTTTTACCAACATAATGGTACATTAACAGGCAGGAATATAGTACAATTTGTCAGACTGTTCTAAATATTTTGGCCAGTTTAGAAACTTGTTGGTCTCATTGGCTGCATATAAATATAATGATCTACATGATGCAGGAATGAGAGAAACGTAGTTGAAAATAATGCGCTCACTGACATTGACGTAAGTAAACCGTAGGAAATGAACCTACCCTAGTGGTGCCAAGATCACTATAGAAACAGAATGATCTTGTGGCAAAATTCAAAATGCTAATCAGCTGAAGAGAGACACAAAGTCTGTGAGTGCAATAGAGAAGGATGTGGCTACCAATGCCCCTACTGACAAGGCAGTAAGGAATCCTGCCACTTGCAATGCCATACCAATGTTTGTTATTCCAGTTGCTGTACATGCGTGGAACCCGAGAAGATAAAGTCTGTCACGTCAGAATTAGTTAGTCACCCTTCTATATTTGTTCCAGCTCTACTGTCACAAAGCAGGCATTGTCAACCTCATATGATTGTCTAGAGAAGTTTGTGTGGTTCCTCTGCATGTCTGTGTTAAACCATAGGTTCCATTTTGAATATGGAGCTACACAGTCTCCTGTGCTTTCTTGTCACATGATGTAATCAGAAAAGTCCTGTATCCTGTATGGACATGAAAAGATGTGCTCTCTGAACTGTGGTGATCCACTCAAATGGGATATCACTGAGAGAAAGAAATGGTCACTTCTTAAGACACATTCTTGAAATCTGAAGAGAACAATAGATTTTTTTTCCTGAGAGCTTTGGTCATTTCATCTGGCTGAGCACAAAATCACCTAACACACAGGGCAGATATTCAAGAGGTTGCTTCAGAAGAAGCTCAGTCAGGACAACGTAGAAGAAAGGGAAGGGACTGACTAGAGGTGAAACCGTGTTTCACAAACAGAAGAGGAACCTAAGGCTAAGGGCTTGCTCTGAGGAAAAAACAAACACATGCTAGTATTTTATTGTTTCATTTTAATTCATAAATAAAGGTTAATTTAAAAACAGGTTTCCAATCAGAATAAACTTTTAGAAAGGGAATACGACTGGAGGGACAGAGGTAGTCACGAATAGCTTTGGAGCCCCGGAACATATGAACCAAAAAGTGTCTTTATATGAAGGTTTAACAGACACAAAAAGATTGTTTAATAGAGGTTAAAGACAGACACTGGCTGGACCATACTTACTCCAAGTTGACCTAGATATTTTCCATGTAAATTTCTGTTTTAAATATCTTGACTTCTTAAGTAATGGAATACTAGAAAATTAAGAATTATTGCTAGAAATTCATCACTAATTTCCTTCAAAATATTTTTTTCCTTCAAAATATTATTTTTATTTGTTGAGAGACACTAATCTTCACTATCTTCTCATAATAACTTTCAATGATGGGTAAAATTACATGGTCAAATACAAAGCAAGAGCCTCCCTCAGCAAAGCCCCTTCATTACATGCATTGGAGACAGTGAAGGGACCATCATCAGTAGTTGCTATGCAGAGGCTGTTAGTACCTAGACTAGTATAAGAAGTAGAACTTTACTTATGCTTTCATTTTACAATTCCCTCCCTTTCTATGCTTATCTGGTTCTAAATTTAATGAGAGTTAGATCTTTTCAAAGAGAGAGAACATTTGTGCCTGTAGTGTTCATGTGTGGCTGGATCTTTCCAGGTGGTCAGAAGTTCACAGAGGTTTGAGCAAACAACTGAAGAGTCATCTGTTCTTTCTTTACTGTGCAATAAAAGTGGATCTCAGCCAAGTTCTGGCTAAATGTGAAGAAAGTACTGGTATTAAAAATAGAGTCCCTTTATATAATCTGATTTGAATTAATAACAATATTATTGCCAGGGCACTGCAAAGAATATTATCATTTGAAGATAAAAGATGATTATTTAATTATACCCCAAGTTCTCTTCTGAGGGAGATGGGGTTAATCATTCATATAGGTAGTCTGCACATATATCTATCTTTTTATTCCTTATGTAAAAAAGTCATACCAGTGTGTTTGCCTGTTGACCATCACCAAGGAATAGGAACTCATTGATAGCCACTCAACTGCTTTGTCACTTTATTGATCTATTTAATTTTTAAGTGAATTACTGGTGAACAAGGAGGGCTTGTTGGAAAGCAGATAGCACAAACGATTCTCAGCACTATGATATCATGCATACACAGTGCTGAGAGAAAAATATTTCAGCATAGAAAAAGATAATGACAAGTAGTAATATGACTATACTTCAAATAACACAGCATGAAGCCCATCATTTGAACTGAATCAGAAAAGATGTTGGCTTCTCACATCACCCTGTAGTACTATTAAATCTAATAATTGAAAATCTAGGAATGCTTCCAAGTAATTTTCCTTAGTGATCTTAAACTCTAAGGAAGGGATGTCCACCTATTGCTTAACTGTTTAATCTATTAAAAGACAAGGGCATAATGCAGCAGCTTATTTGCCCATCAGTACAGTTTAGCAGGAATATAGCTCTCTCTAATTGTTCTGTCATGCTTTCCTTTTGGCTACTGAATCCAACTGAGGGTTGTTATGGCCTGCTGGACACTGGACCTGTTCAGAGAAGAAGTTGTCACCACATTCTGTAATTCAGATGCCCTCACATACTACCTTCACTGACAAAACAAAATAGTACTGAAAGAGTAAAGTACCATAAGTGCGTGGGGTTAGACTTGTCCCAGGCCTGTGGCTTCACTTATGTCTGAGGTGAATAGATATCCAAGCTCACTCCACTGGGAGATGTATGCAAAAGCACTCATTTTGACTTAGGTTTTCTGTAATGATACTTGGAAGCTTAACAACATTATCAAATTTTTGTATATGCACATATCTGTATTTATATATGTACACACACACAAACATGCAGTTAATGTGTGCATCATTAACATGTATGCATCAAAACCAAGAAAATTGAAAAAGCTTGCTCTTGATGACAAGGCTGGAAAGATGGATTTTGCAGATTTTTGTGTGTCACACATTTTACAGACAAGTGATCGAGGCACATGCCTTTCTGTATTTTATATGTTTATATACACATGCTATGTATTAAAGATCAAGGACTCATAAACTGCTGTTAGATTGGATACTAATCCATCTAAATTAACTCCTTTGGGTGTTCAGGTGGTGGTACAGATCCTGTGTGAATATCCACATCACAGGGATCCAGCATGAAGGTGGATTCCTCTGATATTTTTGAAAATTATCAATTTCAGTCAGATAAAGTGTGCGTGAAGACTGAGAATTCTCCAAGACTGGAAAATAATTTCCTTTCTACTCCATGGAAATTAAGAAGCAATGTAGTTATGCAAACTAAGATAGCAGTGTATCAAGCCATGACATTGAAATAGAAATGCAATGATCCAGGTAAAATTTAGTCACACAACATAAAAAGTATGCAATCTAGTCCCAGATTGACTTTTCTGAGCAAGGGAAATAAAAAGGGATTGTTTCATTTGACATTTCTGGGATCCTTTTGAATTAGGATTGTTGGAGTTGTTCCTGAAGTTGTTATTGGGCTTTCTCAGTCCTGCCTGCTTGACAGCAGGAAGGCCCATACTGCACACTCAGTTGTCTGAGTTCTGTAAGGATTTCCAAGCCATGGACTCCTTCTCACTCCTGAAGTCTTGGTGAGATATCTATGGTAAAGCAGTTAATCCAAAGCCAGTGGAATTGGTGAAACTTGGTTTCTTATGGGTTTGTGTACTACAAATAAATTAAGAATAAACTTACTACTTTAAAATATTCAACCACAATACACTCAGCTCGTCCTTATGTCCCTTTGCCTCATTGCTGTGATACCTATTATTCTCCTCTTCATGCTACAGTAATCTCCAAGCTTGTTAACCTGATGTTAACCTAGCTCTTCCCACACCATCATACCAGCACTTTGTGTAAGCCCAAGTTACTTTTTCTGCTTTTAGCTGTATAGCCTGGTAAAAAGTGGATGGTAACTGGCCAGTTAGGGCATGCCTGCTGATTGACCAGCTAGATGTAACTAAAGAGATTCTGGTTTTACTTCAGAGGAAGCACTAGTAGGGTCTCATCTTCAATCTGCATCTAGATTTCAGTGTAGACGTTTGTTGTATTTGAGATGCCTAATCATCTGCTACATGGGGCTGAAATTGGTCAAGGAGTATGGAAAATAATGAGAAGGAAGGGGGGCGGGTGGGGGAACTGCCAGCCCAGCTGCTAAAAGAAGAAACAAAGGGCATAATTTTGTAAACTTCACATAATTGGAAAGACAGTCTTGAAAATTAAGTATGCCTCAAAACAGACATAACTAAATCTATCTTCAGAGTTGCTTAGGAATGATTATATGGCTTTGCTACAGGAGCCCTATGGTAGAAAATGCAAATTTGTGTAATCAATAGCTTATTTCCAAATAAAAGTGACAGATGAGAGCAGACCCTTCTATATTTTTAATATTTATAGAAGGATAGTAATGTGATAGCCCACTGCCAACAGTGTTATTCACCACTGTCCAATATTATTTGAAATGTCTAATTAAAGCAACTGATTTTTTCGGTAAGTTTGAAAAGAGAAAGATTTGCCACAGGAGTTAAAAGACCAAAGACTAGGTTCTTTCTTAAGGGGTAGCTCAGGGTAAAGTGTAGTGGGTAACCTACTCCTTCCAGCAACATCCCTTGGAGGTGGTTGGTTTCTGACACACTGCACTCTCCTTCCTCCCCCTGAATATGGGACAGGGAAAATTTTCGCCGACATCTGAAGCTAGTAGTATCTGCTTTGTTCTCTCCCATCTGGGAAGGGAAGGAGGTAAGGAGATCTTGCTCTTGCGTAGCAGCTGGAGCTCAGGCTGAGAAGTGCTTCGGAGGTCGAGAAGTCTTTGCCCATTGGTGTGGATGAGAGCTAAGACAAGTTATGACAAAACAGTATGCCAACGAAAATGTTCTACAGCATTTCAAGTTCCATTCATATTTTCACCTGAAACTAAAGAATCTAATTTTCCATTGTAAGTGACTCCTAAGAATGATTTCACTACTTTTACTGCTGAGTGACTACATCTCCCTTTTCCTTTTTTTGTCTTTTTTCTTTTTTTTTTTACCTTCTTTGTGTGTTTTGCTTCTGACATGTCTATTCATGATTTGAGCTGCCATATGGATTTAAGGTGTGATTAGTCTGTTCATTGTTTTTCTATATTCTTCTAGAGCTGAGAGACCGTATTAAATTATTTGCATTTAGAAAGTAGAACATGCCTTTGTGAATGCATAGCATAAACCTGGCATTCGTGCTTTCATTTCTACTGTGACTGAAGGTTTCTGCAGTTACTGTGAACCTCATGGATGTTGAGGAACCTCTTAAGTGCTCCTTTTTTAAATGCTTTCTGCACCAATTGGAAATAGTCAAACAGTCGGCAAAATATTACTCTAAAATTTATTGCAATATACAAAAAGAACACATTTCAAAAATAAAAACCATCATTTGGCTTGCAGGGAAACAGATGGGCATGAATTACACAACTAACTAGAATGAAAAATAGAACCAAGTGAATTAAACACTGGTGGGATGAAAATGAAGCAACTTTATTCTGCTGAAGTGAGAAAACAGTCCTACTTATAATGGAAAATTATTCACTCTGCACTGTAGTGTAAGACAAAATCTATCACACTGGAAGAAGATATTACTAGACTGTAAAAATTCATGGTGTGGCCAGTAGTTTGGACTGTCTCACTGAGGGGAGAACTACAAATAAAATTTAAAATTCACCAGTTCTGGACCAAAAGAGAATGCTCTCAGTACTTGTAATGTCAAGTCTCCTATAATGCGGACCCGTGGTCTTAATCGGGATCCGTGTAGCCCTACTTCCACATTGAATGGTGGCCACGCCACCCCTGCCGCCCGTGCTGCCGCCGGCACCGTCGTGGTTGCCCGGGGGGTGGCGAAGCAGAGCTGCCACAGCCATGGCCGGAACGGCACGGGCAACCAAGCCGCTGCTGCGGCAGGTCGTGCATGCGTAGATGCGAAATGGGTCTCCTACATCGCTAAAAAATCACGCTGCTAAGATCTGAAGCCGCAATATGGGGGGTGTGAAGTGCAAGAGGGCCAACTGTATATTTAAAACTTTTGCTGAACACATAGAACAAGTAAAAAACTTTCTTTTAATATGTGCTAATGTTGCGATTTTAAGAATTGTAACCTTGTTATGAGATTTCATTACATTTATCATTAATGTTATCATTAATTACAGTTGTTTCCACAAGCATCAAATGTTCCTATGGAATCCATCACTTCATCTTTGGCTTTTAAAGGGCAAGTAATAAAACTGAAATTGCTAAATATCAGCTAATTCCCACAGCACTTATTTAAGTATTATTTGTATCACTGTAACCCATAGAGATCTCAGATGAAACTGAGGTACATATTGTGATAGGTATTATCTAAGATGAAATTTAATATCCTAAAGCATACTAATCTAGCTCAATAGAGAATGGACACTTTACAAAGCATCATCTGTGTTGTAATAATCAAACTTTGGAAGCATGTAGAGAATGATCTAGTTGTTCTGTGTGCTTGGGGCAGATGAGCTGCTGTAGGTTCCCAGTGAACTGCAGCAAAACATCTTTATTCTTTCTGGGCACCCCGTGTAGTGCTGACCATGAATGTGTAGTAAAAGCATTGGAGGCCTAACCGTAGGACTGGACCACTCGCATGCCACTGCATGATCATGTAAGGCTCTGGCAAATTGTTAGTTTCTACTCTTTGATCAGCATGCTTGATTTTGAGAGACTTACAGCACTGATGTTTGGGCCATCACATGACTTGGGGATGACATGGATTTTTTAGAGAACAGCACAAATTAGCAAGAGTCTTTGCCCAAAGGGATTATATAGTCTAAATAAAGAAAAGGTAAACAGATGTACCAGGAGAAATTAAATATCTTCATTATTTAATAGATGAGAAACATGAAGATTAAGAATTAAAATCTCCTTCCATGAAGGTCGGCGGGAATTTTGCCAGTAGCAGTGACTGGATTAGGCTTTTACCCACAAAGATGGTACCGCAGTGGTACAGCAGAGACAGGAACTGAATGCAGAATTCCTGAATTCTTGAACAGAAAAAGGAATGTGGGAACACTTGGGAGGCATGTGAGCTTTGTACTCTACTGTAAACCACCAATAGAACCAAATTTATACATCAGCATGGTCAACTACAACCATTCCATCCCGGAACCAACATCCAGAACTTGGAAAAGTGCCTTAGGGAAAGTGTGTATGCTTCAGGAGGATCTGTCTACCATTTTCATGATCACTCCAGCAAGCTCATCAGGGCACCAACTGCAATGCATTTCTTACCATCTGGTTCTAATCAATCTTTGTGTGGCACCATGCCTACCATACACAGGTTCCCTGCTGTAAAATGACACGTTACCGCACAGTGGCTACTCATTATTTCACTCATTGTGTCCTCACAATGTCATGCAGAGCCTGGGGGAGTCTTATAAATCTATGTGCTACCATGAGGAGCATGATGCTCATAATGGTCTTCCTTTCAGATGGCTGCAATGGGTTTAGATGTATTCCCCACATTTTAACAATATTTGAGCATTACAGAGGGCATTTCTTAGCAGAATAATGACCACCATCCCACACCACACAGTTAAGGATGTGGAATGAAGAGCAGCAGGATGCAGTATTAATAGAGGGAGGGGTGATGTTAGTGGAGTTAACACTATCCACTTTTGCTGTGAAAACTGTTTGTTTAACAGGGGACCATGTTGGTAATGCAAAAAGTTTAAGGAAAAGAAGTTCTCTTATGAAGACACACAGTATACATTATATTTGCCCATGAATGCTACAAGCTAAACATGACAGAGGTTAGAATTTTGTCTTGGAGCCCCTTAATTAAGATTCCAATAAAATCATAACCCAAACTGAAATATGCAAAACCTAATCTTAGTTTAGTATCAAATACTGAATACAGAAAAATTAAAAGAGAAAATCTCAACCTTCTAGATTTCTGACATATGTGTTAGACTAAATGCACTGCATTCTCTGTGAGAAAGGATTGGCATAAATAGGAACAATATGTAATCTGTAAAGAGCAATCCTTTTTGCTAGTATGATTGTACATCTAACCAATCTCTGAATACTGAATCTCACAAATATTTGAAACTTTCAGCATAGTGATATCCAACTTCCATTTCCACAGAGGCTGTTTATGGCCTCATACACAACATTTAAAATGTGTAAAAAAAGTATGGTCTGAATATCCCTAATAAAAAAAAATAACCCACAAGATGAAAGATCCCCTCCAAGATTGCAACATTTAAAGTCTTTTGTAAAGCCCCCATTCTCACCTCAGATGTCATGGTGTAAAATATCTGCTGAAGTAACGGTGGTATGACATAGAGGTAAGTAAAATCATATGTAAGGCAATATTAGAGGTTTTGTTCATACAAGTGAATTTCATGAGGTAGATGCTCATGGATGGTTCACTCTCCCCAGATAAAATTATTTTAATAAGACAGATTAACCTAGCACTGTTTATACAGAGGCCTTGCAGGTCCATGCACAAAGCTGTTTATTGTATTCAGACAAGGGCAGGACATTTTAGTACACCAGTCATGTTTGCTTTATTCCCTGCAGAGCTCTTTTCTCTGGAGCTCTCTCCCCTTGGTCGCACTGCCCTCTTTGCTCCTCTCAGCTGCCAGATGCTTCTTCCAGGGTCTGCCCTGGACCTGCGGAACACCCTGAGGTGGTGGCCCTCACATCTGTCACCATCTGGTGCCTCTCTTGCCCCACTGTAGCCAGGACTCTGACTGTAGCACAGATAACATGTACTTTTAGCTGACAATTAATCTGAATATGGATGTTCTGGATAAAAAGTTTCCTGCCTTCAAGTCATTTGTCTTCACCTTTTAGGATCCTTTGGTTTATCAAGATAATGTCACAATGCAGATCAGATTTAATCTAGGATAAATATATAGAAAAGATTTTACAAAATCAGTTTTTGCTAATGGCCCTGCAGAGGATATGATTTCTCAGTAATTACACCTGTGTACCAGACCCTTACTGTCACTAAGACATTGCTATGGGAGACATTTTCTGTATTATTCTCGGCCAAGTGGTCAGCTGCAGGGGAGCTATTTTCCTTTGTCCTCTGGATTACCTTTCCGCTAAGGACAGAAGAGGGAGAAGCTTCTTGTTTCAATATTTTAAATTATCTTCTGCAGCTACAATAGTTAAAATAATAATTTACAGAGACTTCAGAAATCTTTAATTTGTGCTCCAAATGCAGTGTTGGCTTCAGATAAAGATGAAGAACTTCTGAGGTAACTATCAAATTCCAGGAGCAATCACTGGAATATTTAGGTTATTTGACTTCATGATTCTGATGCTGTTACTTCATGGGGTGCCACCTTCTATTCTAAAAAACCCCACAACATCCTTTTATCCCCTACAGGGCTCCTTGCAGAAAAAAATAAGCCTAGGAATATATGGTTGTCTTAATATATTTCTTAAGATTATGAAATTACCTTGTAAATGTGAAGCACTATGTAAATATTGCAACAAAAACCATGAATCCTCAAAAAGATTCTGCATGTGTAGAAGTAGACAATGACAGCTCATGATGGGAGCAGTAAAATTCTTCCCATTTAGAAAGTAGAGCTATTGGGAACATCTGAGCACGTAATCTGTGCAGTCACTGAAACATACCACTTCTGGTCTGTTATTTGAAATATAAGATTCTGTAATCTTGTGAAAATGAAACCCCAAGGAAACTAAGTACATAGCACCCACTTCACATGCTTCCTAAGTGTTTTCACATTGTACAACAAAGCCACTTTGGTTCCTTTGGATTCTTGACTTACAGCAACCCTTCCCTGAGCATCTGAAGTCTTCTAGGAAGAGCAGAACTCAGAGCAGAGAACATCTCCAACTAGAGGAATGGAGGAGGAGGGAAAGTGTTGTTATGAAGGTAACTCTCAGATTCTAATCTGAGGGCCAGATTAGAATCTGGCAAGGGCCAGAAATTCAAATTTCTAGTTATCATTCCAGCAGAACCTGAATATGAAAGATAGCTGTGCATCAGCCGAGTAAATGGCATTTATTGCTTTCCAGAGTTAGAGAGGACATGTCCTTAAGCTACGCCAGGGGAAGTTTAGACTGGATGTTAGGAAGAGTTTTCACAGAGAGTGATCCCTCAGTGGAATGGTCTGCCCAGGGAGGTGGTGGAATTACCATCCCTGGAGGTGTTTAAGAAAAGACTGGATGAGGAACTCAGTGACATGGTCTAGATAATGGGAGGCTTGGATGGACAGAGAGCGGTGCCCATGACTCCGGGGTTGTGGGTTCGATCCCTGTATGGGTGTTCGCTTGGGAGTTGGACTAGATGATCCTTGTGGGCCCCTTCCAACTCAGAATATGCTGTGATCCTGTGGTCTTACATAGCTGGGTTAATTTAGACAAACCTACTCCCAGTTATTCAGTAACTCCTGTGGAAAATGAAGTAAAATTTGCTATGTATATGTAGCTCACGCTACATATGCATACACAAATGTATTTCACATATTTTATGTGTCCAGTTCATTGATATACTTTGTTTTTCATTATTAGTAGGGTCACAAAATATTTTAAAAGTGTCAATTTGTAAATTTAAATAGAAGTAAAAGTTATGCCTATTGCATTTGAAGTTGGTATAGAAAGTTAAATTTCAAAGCACCAGGCAGGAGAAAACCCTTTAATACCCACTGATAGCCACAGGAGTTGTACAGATGCATGAAGGCTAACCTTCAAACCCTTTCTCTTCCCTCAAAACTGTCCTAGTTAAATATCTAGCGTATGTACCCCTTCCCAGCATTTTACCAGGCAACTGCACTGGATTTGGGTCTGTAGGTGACAGGACAAACCCACTAGCTTGCAGAACCAGGCAGCACTTGTGGTCTGCATGTCCCACATGTCTGCAGTCAAGGATAATCCCCAGTGCTGACCATTCTCATTTTGGCTTCACATCCCCTATGAATGTCAACGTTTCAGGAGGCTGAGCTGTGGCAGCTTTAGAGCAGAGTTCATGACCCACATGGGAGACCACCAAAAAGCCAGCACTCTTTTGAAAACTGTATCTTATCTGCCACCACAGCTGGAGCAGAAATGGACAGTGTTAACCAGTAATATTTTCAAGGGAAAGAAACTCAAGATTCCCGACCTGCTTTCTCTTATTCAGGGAGGGGGAGAGAAAAAAGCACCAGAACAAGTCAACCAGCAAATGTAAGAAATAGAAACAACAGCAGTTTTTAAAATCAGACTACCATGAATGTTAATTAGGAGTTTTGTGCAGAAATGGCACTAATTAAGTACATATATTCAGACTTTTTATATTCTCTTCCAAGCACACAACTGGAAATGTATTCTCCGCTGAAAATTGCGAAGCATAAGCAGTCTTCCACCTTCTCTACTGTCTTACAAGACCTAGCACAGAAATATGGAATTAATTAAAAACCACCAAGTACAGTAATCTGCCATCCTCTGCCATTTGTTCTCAGCAGTCAGCAAGTGGTGTGTTGTACACTCAGCACTATGGCACAAAGGCAGAGAAACCCACAACTGGACTCCAGATCATAGGGTGCCACAGCAATGTTTCTCAGGTGTGTCTGTGCAAATAGAGAGTTACATAAGGAAGACCGCTGACTTACATATGTTCGAGTCCAGAGCAAGCCTAGGAATCAATCCTTTAAAATCAATTTTTGTGAGGATAAATTTACAAATATTCGTATGATTTGTATTTCCTTCCTAGCTACCAGTGCTAGGATAGCTCATGATCTGTGTTCCACAGCAGGGCAGAACTTGTATAGACCCACATACACCCATCCCATGGCAGCTGCATCCCTGCCTGTGCAGACTCATCAGTTGCCTTTACTTGGATCTGATTTGTGGTGAATGTTGTTTATATTCTATTCATGTTCTTAGAACTTGTCCATCACATTGCTTTCTGTGAGCCCATTACAACGAAGCTCATTTTAGTCTGTCAGATGCTGGATTTTTTTGCACATGCTATAGAAATGTATTTTTTTGTTTTCTGAGTATGTACGTGAATGATCCCATGTGCAGGAAAAGGTTCCTGTTGCATGCTCTACTTGTAACTACATTAAAGAAACATATGTTTCTGCAGCAGTCAGGATGTGTGTTGTGATTATTCTCTCTTCTGAGGTTATTGTGGTTTGGGTGAATTTCTCAAGGTTTTGCTCTGGGATTTTTTTGGAATTTGTTGTTATTGTCCATCTTTTTGCATTTAAGGAGTTTTTTAATTATTGAAAACTTTTGTCCATACAGGAATAAACTTGTATTGCACTGCCCCAAAATTTCCTTGGTGGATGCAAGAAGATGGATTAATTAGACCAAATAAGTTGAGACCCTTGCAGCATTTAATTTCTATAGCTCTGTGTTTTTACTGCTGTTGCGGTATGGGAGCCATACAGGAGGTGTTGATCTGTGCTGAATGCTCACCTGTGAATTATAGTTTGTATTTTGCCCTCTGGCTGCCTGGTAATTAGTCCATCTTTGTATCAAATGAATGGCACATGCTTTCCTCTATACATATGCAAAGCTATATATTTTTGAAGGGGTATTTTTCAACTTCCAAAAGTATCCAGAAAGCCATGCCTTTCTGTAAACACGTGTATGTCCTCAGACAAATCTCACCCACACGGTTCATTATAGCACGTGAAACCAGAAAATCATGAATTCAATGAAAATCTGCCCCCAATACCTGGGAAAAAATGCATTTTATGAAACATTTTTCTTTTCTTTTATCAGGAAGCCCTGGGAAAAGGCTGTCCAGAGGAGAGTGAAGGTATTTGCTCACTTTGTAGGATGTTGGCTATCTAGTTTGGTGCTTGAGAGCTATAATTCATGACTCAGTAGCTACATATCAAACACACAGGAAAAATCTATTTTATTGGTATATATATTTGGAGACAGATTTCTTTGATTTATAATATTGGACAAGCTGTATTTTTTTGGAAGTTACAATTTTATTTTTTCGAGTTTTTCAGGAATGCAATACATTCAAAATTAAAGGTGTGATTCAGCTTGTGACTTACAGCAAATTATTTTTTCTACTTTGAAAGAATTTTTATCACAAATATGGTCACTTGTGCAACAATTGCAATTGCCCAACTGCCTAAAAATGCAACCTGAAGAATCATTTCTACTCAGTCATTTGGATTTTGGTAGTGTGAAAATAATCTGCCAGAAATTGTTTTGATCACAGAATCACAGAATCACAGAAAATTATGAGTTGGAAGGGACCCACAAGGATCATCTAGTCCAACTCACCATCTAATACCCGTACAGTGACCA